>CAXHKU010000282.1:0-24077 GCA_964017125.1 Flabesymbios commensalis
ACTAACCTGAATTTTCACCTGAGAATGATTTTTCTCCAGTAGCCTAAGCTCCGTACATTTACGATAAACTGTAATGAGATGATGTTGTCGGACCCACGAGGCTTGATATTGTGAAGAAGCGAGTATCCCAATTTGCACATCTGCTCCTAAGGGTCAGAATATGGCGGGGGAGGGGTAGCATATATTGTCATTGGCTTGATCTGGTACAGGTACTGGTATTCTTCGGAAAAAACACCTATCCGTGTTATTGACACCCCCTCACCCCCCCCCCCCCTAGCAAGCACGAGACATCCATCAAATGTACCTTCAATGTTGGCCCACCGTCTACGACGTTAGCCCAGCACTGCGCCAACATTGGATCACCGTCTTTACTGGGATTTGTAACAGGTCGCACCACCTACAACAACCTGTTCGGTAGTAGGTATCGTTTTATCCTCCTTCAGCTGATCAATAGAGCATTGATTGGATTTAATTTAAGACAGGCCCTGGCCGTATTTCTTATTTTTGACATGGTTGTCCAAAATTAGATATCAGAAATTTCGTCACTATATCTAGCCTAACTGGTGAAAGCGCAGCACAAAAATTTTAAAAAAATTGCAGTTCTAGTCTATGGACATGTTCAAATCATATGGTCATATTAAGAAGCCAAAATAAAATCACCTATTTTTGCTGATTTTAGCCTGGGCCAGTCCCTTTAACCAGCCTATCAACTTATTGACGCGCACCACTGTTATAATACAGTAGCTAGAATGAACTCTCCCTAAGCTCAACTCTCCCATAGCTAATTATATTGCATATAATCTCTCTTTGTTTCCCTTTCTCTTTTCCAAATTTAAAATTACATTATTCTTTGCAATTTTTTTTTATGTTTGAACCTATTTTTATTGCTATTATTCCTATTCCCTGCTTCTATTTGTTACTACATGTATAAGAAATTGTACCGTCTGTACTATTTCCCTAGGCCATGATCCCAACGTCGAAAAATTACTCATATTCCCCTTCAGAATCTGCAGTGATAATAATAATCTTCTCTAGCCGAGACCTGTTTTCCTCCAACTAATTTGCTGCAATTTTCTCTATGATGTCTTCTTGATGATCCATTCAATCCATTGTCTTTTTAGTTATTGTAAATTCATTGTCCTGGTGTCAAGTTTGCTTTGTGGTGTCAACTTGGTGATCTGTCCAGTCAATTCTGTGTTATTAGTTGATGTACATATATCCTTTGTTCTAGTTTCAATAAAATTATTATAGGGAATTACTCTGTTAGCAACGGTACTGCCCTATTTGTTGTTTTTATACTACCACACACGGCAGGAAATCTTGAAAGATTTACCCGTCCATAATGACTGTATGCATATTTTTTTAAAAGCTTTGAATTAGTACAATTACATGTGCATGACCTGCAACTGTACATTACAGAGGCAAGTGGCGACAGGTGACCAGCGCCTATGAGAGGCTAGACGCTTACCGACGCTTACCTACGCTGATTCCCGGTGCGGGCCTTTTGCTCCTTCCGCGTAGCAAAAGGGGGTAGTAGTGTAGGCTCGTATGTCACATATAACACTTTCGTGCATTTTGTCTGTTAAAATTGATTTTTCACTTGATTCTGACTCGAAATATCATGAAGATTACGAAAAAAAGGGATTGCATTTTTTTATAGGTCGAGAAAATGTCCAAAATGGCAAAATCCAAGATGGCCGCCAACATATATAAAAATAAACATTTTTTACGAATAATTTTGCAACTACATACGCTAGAGACATAAATAATATGTCTATTCTTATGTTTTCAGGTGTGAGAAAGCAAATTCTATCATTTGTTTTTATAAAAAAATATTGTAAAGTCCATATTAATGCAAATATAAGCAAAAACAACCGGATATCGCAGTGAAACTGCGAATAACATTGTTTGGCTAATAGTTTTTTTTCTGTTTTGATTATGCTTGGCTGGCTCCCCTATTTGGAGCTCTCATCCTTGTGGGGTTTTTGTAAAACATGAAATTAAAAATGGCTGCCATGAAATCACTGAAGTTATATTTTGAGCAACAAACCATAACATTTTTATCAGGAACTACCATAAAACAAATCCTACCATCATTCGACATCATTATAATGCCTAAAATTCTACGATAAGCTTTATTATATATATTCCCAAGTAAATTACATACCGGCACATCTATTCATTATACGTGTGTAGTGCGCCTACGCACCACCCATAAACATAACCAACTGCATGATAGGTTAGAATATGAACCAATCGATCAAGACGGTGTAATTTTGCAGATACACTGAAGGACCCTACCCGATGAGGGCTTTATAATGTCATTTAAATGTCAAATTAAAAAAAATCTTAAAAAAATAATTCCAATCTGATATATTCTGCGTATAATTCTAATTCTCAATTGCAAGACGTCAACTGCGCAACTAACACTTCTGGAGGCTAAAATGTTAAAAGATGTCATGTAACATAATAAATTAGAAGAGTGGAAGAATAACTGAACTATTTTTCATATTTAGATATTTACACAGATGCTTATAGCTATTAATAACGCGGTGCTATATATAGATTATTTGTAAAATGTCAAGAACAAGGTCATACCATAATAGCTTTTTTTCACACCCGTCCCAAAGCACTTGCACAATTTGACGCAAAAAAGTAATGTTTTACACATTAATGGAAAGGGGTAGGCAGGGTTGGCCTTTACAGTAAAAAACAAATATCCTACCAAGGACAATCTAACATTGCAAAGGCCAATAATAGCCCATCATACATAAAACAATTATTACGCAATTCTGGCATTCAGTTGTCATACAAGTCTAAACTATACTCCGCAAAAGATATTTCATGCATTTGTAGCATTCAATTTATTATTGTAGCTAGGCCTTTCTCTTCCAATTTTGGTAGAGTTGAAACTAACATTGGTCATATTGTGATGGCAAAAGGCGGCAGTACCGTCTGGATCTTGCATTGCTGTTGTGAAATTCCTGGAATGTAAGTTAGGAGCAGGCCTAATGTATCCTTGTGGCACGTATGTCTGAAAAAATTACTGAACATTTTTGTGTGTTTGAAGTTAAGATGATCTTAACTGGTCTGGTCTCCAGTTACTTAGCGTTAGAGTTATTGCCCTACTACGATACATATTAATTTATTGCAGAATATTATTCATAATAAATAAATATTCGGTACAATAAACAATTTGAATGAGTTAATCTGAAATGAAAGAAAATTATTCTGGAATGAAAAAAAAAATATTCTCTAATCGTTAGTTCTTAAAGACATGTTATAACTATGACCATGATTGTGTAAAACCATCATCCTTAAATTTATATTGTAAACTATATTGTGTAATTACGGATTTTGTCGATAACTTTATGAAAATTGTTATCGATACATTTAATACAATGGTACCTCAATATTACATTTACAAATAATACAAGATAGATACAGAGATGTAGTTATAATATGTAATAACAACATATGTGTGAAACGTGCATCCAAAGTAAGCATAGTCGAAGCCTCTTTTTAAGAGTTGATCCGGAGAACCACTCTCAGAAACACTATAAACATACTTTGTTTTTAATTATATTCTTTTTCGATATATATTAAGAAAAATGATAGTTCCAATAATATAATCAGCAATATAATAAAAATTCTGACTGGTATTGTTATATCAGATAAATGAAGTAGGTGAATGAGGCAGATACAATTATAATTATAAATCACTTATTATACAATCATTGCATGAATCTATGCACATATAATATGGTGCTAGTAACATAAAGTAAATCAAGTTACATGAGTGATAAACATAGCAGTTTAATATATTTTGTTAAAAAAAATGTAGCCTTTATGTGCTTTTTGTGGCAGCATTCCTAATAATATAATTATATAACTTCATGTTCGACATGCTCGAGGTCACAACTAGAGTGGAGGCTCAAAAATGTGATATTGACGTTTGAATCACAGGCTGTTTAAACTTCTACATTATCGTTATATATTGTCATTAAACAAACTAAAGTTTACTTTGTGTCAGAATGTAATTTTAGTAACTGCCTTTGGTATTTCCTTGCATTGAAGATGATGTTTTTGTAATATATAAAAAAATGGTAATTAATTGAATTATATTTCAGAAACTTGTTGATAATATATATGTAATAGGGGGGGCGGAATAAATGAGTTAATAAGTGAACGAATGACTGGGGTATTCGGACACTTTTTTGCACATATAAATATTTTATGACTAAACTGAACCAGGATAACTTCCCGTTTACATGGTGTATTAGAGCTGTACCGATTTCTGTATTTTTAATTTTTGTACATCTAAGGGTAGGACAAATCACATGTACTGCATATTCGAGGGTGAATAAAATAACCCAGCTGTATCATGTGCTTACTCTAAGGCTGCTTTGTGTCTCGAACATTACGCCTAGATGAGTGTGCTGTGCAAAAAGCAGGGTTTTCATGTTTTTAGACAGTGACAGATTGTTTGTTAAAACTTTTAGGCTATCCCGAGCATTGTGTCTATTCAGAAATGGTGTGTTATCGTCCAACTCTGTATAGGCCTATTAAATGGTATCTTTTCGCAAAATGTGTATATTCAAAAGTATATTTTAGGCCACAAATGTATATTCAAGACTAAGGGTTTGACTATCCTGTCTGCACACCGAACTCAAATTATGGTATGTTTTTATTTATTTTTTTGTTAAAATTGAGAAAAAATAAGTTTAAACTGTTTAGTTCTAAAATATAATGGTGTTATCAGCTTTCTCGCCTTAAAAACTATACAAATCGAAATATTATACATGTTTTTGTGTTTATTATTTCAAAAGTTATGGTGAAATAGATAATATCTTGGAAACATGGCGGCCATTTTAAATTTATTCAATTTTCATTGATTTAAAGTGTTAGAAAAAAATGCAGTCCCTTTTTTTCTCATCACTAATATGTTCCAAATAGGAATAAACTAAAAAATCACTTTTAGCAGATATTTTTCACGAAAATACATAAGGGCATATACTATAGTTGGACGAGTCGTACCGGCATCTGTACTGCCTGTAGGGCTCGTGGTCATTCTTTGCCGAAACGTACCGGCATCGATTACGTCCTCGATTCATGTTTTGAAAACTTTCATGTTCGCATAATTGACCGGAATTTTGATGGTGTTTTAGGAATGGAATTACAGCATAAATTCACGAGCCATACTATTGTCATATACAGTTTTTATTTACCACCGAAAAACTCTGTGTGGAGTAATCCCACAGAGTTTTACCTCTGTGGTGATTTAAATGCTAGAACTGGTAATTTATGTGATTATATACCAGAGGATGAAGATATACCACCACGCAAATTAGTTGACACCACACGATATAATATGTATGGAGAAAAGTTAATAGAATTTGTAAAGGATATGAAGCTGTGTATAATCAATGGACGTGTGTCTCCAGAGAATGACAACTTCACATGTGTTTCCACATGAGGTCGATCTGTTGTTGAATATTTTTTAACAGAGCAGTGTTCTCTTAATACATGCGCTGAGTTTAAAGTTTTTAATACTTTGGATTTTCTAAATTTGTTTTCATTACAAGATTTAGTCAGCACAGTATGTAAACCGCCTGATCACTCTGTTATATGGTTGAAGGTAAATATATCTAGTTATGGTGTTAAATAGACTGAGAGCATACTAAGTGAAAACACACAGTCAAACAATGTAAGAATTCATAACGTAGATTCTACAGTGCCATCATCACGCTATTTCGAAAGATACAATCTACATCAAAATTCAGATAGGTTTATGAATAATGAATCCTGGAGACTGGCACTGAATGATGTTATCAATCATATTAACAATGCTAAGCGATGTCAAAACGATATAGATGATTTGTATGATCTATTATGTAGCAATATTTATCAAGAGCTAGTTAAATTCTATAAAAAAAATTGATGTACGTAAGCCAACCAGAAAGAGGTGTAGAAAAACAAAACCTAACTGGGACTCCGAATTAAACGAATTATGGCAGAGTATGTGTTTTGCTGAGAAGATATTTGTGAAATTTAAAGGGTCCAGCCTGACAAAAAAGCAACTACAACGAGATTTTGTAGCAACGAGAAATATTTTTGATAAAAATCTTAGAAAAAAAGAGCGTGCTTATAGAAGAGAGAAAATTAATGAAATAGATTCACTAAACAGTAAAAATCCAAAAGAATTTTGGAATCGGGTCAATAATCTGCTACCAAGTCAACGTAAAAAATTACCAGATAGAGTGAATAGGGGGGGGGGATTTTGTCACAGATCGACTTGATGTACTAGATACATGGGGTGAGGATTTTAAAAAACTGTATAATAGAGCCAATGGTGATGTTGAAGAAACTAGTTTGAATTTCTATAATGCGTGCCTGGAACACAAATTATTATTAGAAAATACAATGGGTACACATTATACTGGAGTGGTTATGCTGAATGAACCCATTGGTTATCATGAAATAGAAAATGCAGTTAAAAGGTTAAAACCAAAGAAATCCCCTGGCATTGATGGCTTGCCAAACGAGGTTCTTACTGATCCTTCCCTTCTGATTCCATTGTGGTCAATTTTTAATAAATGTTTTGACTGGGGCATTATTCTTTCCGTATGGCAAGAAGCCATTATATCACCCATTCCAAAATGTTTAACAAAAGATAAATTTGTCCCTCTTAATTACAGAGGTATCAGCCTGTTATCTAATGTATATAAACTGTACTCATCTATTTTAAATCACCGACTAGTAGCTTATCTGGATAACGTTGACTTTTTAACAGAAGAGCAAAACGGGTTTCGAAAACACCGCTCGTGTGAAGACCACGCTTTTGTTTTATCAAGTGTTATTAGCAGCCGTATGGATCAAAATAAACATACCTTTGTTGCATTCATAGACTTTGCAAAAGCATTCGACTGGGTCGATCGAGAGCTTCTATTGTATAAATTGCTTCGATCTTCTGTAGACGGTCCCTTCTATTTTGCAATTAAATCTATGTACACTAAAACTAGGTCATCAGTAAAAGTTAATGATGATTTGTCAAACTGGTTTGAAACTGAATGTGGTGTGCGCCAAGGAGATGTGCTTTCTCCGACGCTTTTTAATATCTTTATAAACTATTTGTCCACAGAATTAAATTCGCTGAGAATAGGTATTACCCTTGGTGATGATAGAATTTCGCATCTGTTGTACGCTGATGATTTAACTCTGATGGCAGAAAATGAAAATGAACTTCAGACTTTAAAAAACTGTGTTGAAAATTGGTGCAATAAATGGCGCATGAGTGTAAATCATCTTAAATCTAAAATTGTACACTTTCGCAAAGTGCGCGTGTCAATTACAGATTTTTCATTCACTTTTCAAAATAAAACTGTTGATATTGTACAGAAATATAAATATTTGGGTTTAATTTTAGAGGAGCACCTGGATTTCAAAGCAAGTATCAATGAGCTATGTTCTAAAGGAGGGAGAGCATTAGGAGCATGCATATCAAAATTTAAGACGTTGAAAGATGTAGGATACATTACATATTAAAAATTGTTTGATTGTACTGTTGTACCCATTATTGACTATTTTTCTGGTGTCTGGGGTCATACTAAGCATGATGATTGCTCTAAATTACAAAACCGTGCGTTGAGGTATTTTTTAGGAGTTGGACCGAAAACTCCAATCCCAGCACTACATGGTGAAGTAAATTGGGTTTCTCCCTTCTCGAGACATGTCGCATGTATTACAAAATTATGGAACAGAACAATAATGATGAATGAGCAGAGGTTACCTTTAAAAGTGTTAAAGTACATGAGAAACAATAATTTTGGTTGGGTAAAAAGAGTGAAGTCTATATTTCTAGAGCTAGATTTAGATATAACCTCAAATGACATTTCACATATACCGTTGCAAACTGTTAAAGAACATCTAGTCAAAAAGGATACCCATCAATGGGAACTAAGCCTGGCATCTAAACCCAAGTTACGAACATATGCTCTATTTAAAATAAATCTCAAAACAGAATTGTATGTTAGTTTATTAATCCCAAAGTGTAAACGATCTATTTTTTGTCAAATTAGAAGCGGTATTCTTCCTTTAACAATAGAGACGGGCAGGTATCGCAATGTACCTGCAGATGAACGGTTGTGTGAAATATGTAATTTGAATCTAGTAGAAGATGAAATTCACTTCCTATGTTTTTGCCCCAGGTATCAGGAATTGAGAACTGAACTATATCAGAATGTTCTATCTTTAGACTGCCTTTTCCCTCAATATACGGATACTGAGAAATTTAGTATTTTGATGGACGACAGATTTGTAAAACTGACAATAAATTTTATATATGGAGCTTGGCAAATTAGACAGAACGTTATGTTTATTCAAAATACATATTTCTTTTGCTGTTTAATATTACTATTTTTATATTACTTATTTTTCATCTGCTTTTCATCTGCTAGTAGGGTTGTTCATTATATATATATATATATATATATATATATATATATATATATATATATATATATATATATATATGTGTGTGTGTGTATTGTCATAGTTGTTATAAATAAATTGTTATAAATGTTATAACACTGTGGCTGGGTATTTATTTTCGTGTATTATTATACTATGTGAAATATATGTATGTACTGGTCACTTTAATAAACAATTACTTACTTACTTACATACTTACTTACTCGCGTTAGGTGCTAGGGCGGGGGGGGGGGGCTACAGCAATGACAGACCTACTGGCAGAGAGGGGTACTAATCCCCCTGCTGCCTGCAGCCTGAGCAGCAACACCCCACCTGCCCAGCGATAGAGGGGGTGATGGGTCGAGTATAATAATAATAATAATAATAAAGACTTTATTTACCGAGGGTACAGGTATATACAACAACGTACAAAATCAATAAAAATTAAAAACATACATGCATGTATGTACCAACCCACTGAGCATAGCTCATCCGCCGTGGGGCCCTCATACATAAACATTAAAAACATACATTGATATACATCTATTTAAATAATATAATGAGATCTAGATAACTCCTATCATCCATTTACTTATATAATATAAAACAGTAATAATAACATATATTTAAATTCGTGTACATGGTAAATCTGACAATATATCTGGGAGAAACATATAAT
Organism: Flabesymbios commensalis; assembly: GCA_964017125.1. NCBI lineage: Eukaryota > Metazoa > Annelida > Polychaeta > Terebellida > Flabelligeridae > Flabesymbios > Flabesymbios commensalis. The sequence goes on from CAXHKU010000282.1 coordinate 9,149, forward strand.
TTTACAAACATCTACATGAGAAGTCATCATTTGAAGTAAAACAATTTACATGATTGAAGTGTATATATTGAAATAATTGACAAAAAAAATATAAACATGGACATATTTTTTTTTTTTTTTCAGATATATTGAGGTATATTTATATAACTCATAATAGTACTTAACCTCATACTATTACTTGACTTATAAAATAATATCTAGTATTGAAATATATATATATATATATACAGTATATACATTGTAAAAAAAATGACAACTACAAACACACATACATAAATTACATTTGGGAGTACAATTAAAGCACAATTGCAGACAACATATATTTACTTTCAAACACAATTATTACAAATCTGTTATTTATACTCTAACTATTTTTATTTCCGTTTTTTGTATTCGCGTACTAATTCTTTTAATGTTGTTGCTTTGCGTGCTTTGTCGGATAAAGAATTCCATATTTTTGGACCATTAAACCTCAGGCTTTTGTGATGAGCTGCTGATACATGGAGCTTATTGCTTGTCTTTGATCTTAAAGAATGATTTGTGTTTGTGCATGTTGCTTTAAATAAATTAGATATATAATCAGGTGTAAGGTTGTTTAGAGCTTTAAATACCATTGTGGCCTGTTTTTCCTGAACAATTTTATCAAAAGTTTCCCATTCAAGTTGATCGAATAGAGGACTAGATGGGGAATACTTATCTGCATACAAAATAAGGCGCGCGGCTTGTTTTTGCAATTTTATTATTGAATATATGTCGGTTTTGTTGCATTGTCCCCATATAGTGCAGCAATTGTAGGTGTGGTTTTATATAGTAGTTATAATACAAAATACGCGTCTTTGTAGGTAAATAATGTCTTGTTTTCCTGAAAATAGACAGCTTGAAAGCAATTGTTTGTAGGCGTGGTTTAATTACAGCAATGAAAATAACAACAAACAGCTATAAGAGTTATAAAACGTAAATTTTATTTAATGCAGCCAGTTTAGTTTATATGAATTATTTGTTATATTATTTGTACTTAGTAATTCATGTGCAACATTTACATAATAATAAACATAATTACATAAGTATTCACATTAGCATTCACAATATATTTTGCTATAAAGATATATTTCAAGTTATATATCAAATATTATAACATGCATTACGATAAATATTAAATGAGGATATATTTTATATATAGAAAAAATATAGTCTACAATGTAAATATGTTACACAACGAGAAATAAAGAAACAATAAAAGAAATATATCTAATATATATCAATTCAAAATAAAATAGACTACTGGGCAAGCCAGTGCGAAACATGCCGAAATGGTTTTAGCTGTTGATTAACCGTGGCTGTTATACATTTGAACCAAAACATTAAAGCCAAACTGTGTGATCTATGTAGTTAGAACCATTTAAGTGTAATCTCCAGATAAGTGGCTTCATATAATTGAACTTTTTTCAGCTGAATATCTCTCAAACAAAAAGAAAGTGTTACTTTTGCTATATCGCCAAAGGACGCTTTTATAGCTCATCAAGTTAATAAACATGCCATGATTTTTCTTTAAATATGTGTGATTTCCCGTAGCAAAAGGAAAGTGCTTAAAGCTGCCCCTTGGGATAATTATTTTCAATTTTGTCCATTTTGAAAGTTTAATTTATATGAAGCTATAAAACCTACTGATCTCAAATAAAATATAAAAATGTAAAAAAAAAAATGTTGAGGCACTGAAAAAGACGAAACAATCTCTATTTCCAAGACATATACTGTCATGTAAACAAGTTTGTTTACAGCATACCGCATTATAGACGGCATATACTGACCATATCAGACAGCATGTTCAAAGTAACCACATAGTTACATCAATAGCTGCCGCCCTCAATTGCTGTGGGAACGTGCTGATCAGGAGGGTTCCCCCGCAGCACCGAATGTCTGCTCAATGCTGGGCCGACGGCATCACATGTGGCCCAATGCTGTAGGAACATTCAAACGTCCTTTAGCAGGTGTTCAGGTATACAAAAAGTTTGTTTGGGTTACAGTCGGATTCATAAAAGTGTGAATAAAAAATATTTTTAAAAATCAAAAAATCCCGTAAAAAATAAAATCATGATCTGTGGGATAACCTACTTCATTACAAAATAATAAAAAAACGAAAATTGATCTCATCCCAAGGAGCTGCTTTAAACTGCTCTATTATTAATAAATCATGTTATCACAAACCAATTTACACCATTTGCGGGCCTACCGAAATAGTTTTCCAGACAATAAAAGTGTGTTTTTCGTGATCCCGTCAATATTGTGAGCTTTGAAAAAGTGTTAGTTTGAAAAAAAGTGGTTCTTTGTGATCTCACCAATACTGTTAAAGGAACTCCTTGGGATGAGAATTTTTCAATGTTGACAATTTTGAAAATTTACTTCATATGAAGCTATATATCCTATCCTATAATAGCTGCTGCCCTTAACACCTGCCTAATTGGTATGTGAACGCGATGATCGGGGGGGGGGGGGTCCCCCCACAGCACCGATGGTCTGCTCAACGCTGGGCCGACGACATCAACTTGTGGCCCAATGCTGTGCTAGCATTCAACCATCCTTTAGGTCAATACACTGGCATGTTTGGGTTATTGCCGGACTCGTATAAATATTGTTATATATATTAAGAAATGTTTTTAAAAATCTGAAAAATCTGAAAAAATTGTAATAATTATATGTGGGATACACTACTTAATTTAGAAATTAAAAGCGAAAATTGATGCCATCATACTGAGTCGCTTTAATTATCAACTGTTACATTTTATTCCTGTTACTTTTTGTCCTAGTGAAAACTGCTTCTTTCTGTTCGTTACTTTTTATCCCTGTTACTTTCTGTCCGCACACCGTCGCACTTTTGTGTACACACACCGTCTCTGAGTGTAGGCAGAACGTCGCGTCGTGTAGGCATTCCGTCTGGACGGGCGGTGAGCATACACACACCGTCGCCAAGCGTCGCCATCACGTCAGACCGTCTCTATTTGTCGGTTCCCGTGAGTTTGTGGTTCGATTCCCTGTCACGATGGTTTGAGAAAAAACAAAAATGTTTCTCCTCCATACACTCCTAAAACTCAGTATTGTGGGGAGCCTCCATGGTCGGCCTCGGACCTCTAGAGTTTGACTTTCGAATCCTGTGTCTGGAGGGCAGTGTCATTTCACTCATCTCACCATCCTCAGGAGGTTCTCCTGGCCCAATTTAGCATGTATGTGCACAAAAGTGGTCTAAAGCCCGATTCATTTCATTTTATTTTTACTAATACAGTGAAATTGCTGTTATTACCTATTACATATTACCATTATCTCATCTCTGGTGGGCCTACAGATGACTCTGACTGGCTGTGCGCCTACATTGTTGTCAGTTGCTGCGCAAGCCTAGACGTAAAGACCGAGGGCCCTCAAAGCACCACAATTTTAATAGTTTAACACACTGTAGGCTTTATTAGATATTTTATGTCAGTTTCAAAGTAGGGATGACTCGTGCTCATTGAACATTTTAGTTGAATGTAATAGTTTTCACAAAATAGCTGTGAAAATAATGCTTCTTGGAAAAGCGTTGGATGCTGTCCTTTCTTCTCCAGCAGCCAGCAGTTGTAGCCGCCTTAGCTTTCGGGCTGCTTTTGTATTAAACTTGACATTTATCTGGCGTTAAAAATTTTGTTCCCGCCGCCTTCCCACGCTTCCTCCTGAAACATAAGGGGGTGGGGGTACCTGTTATGAGATTTGGTGTCGGCGGTTACCCTGTCCCCCTTTTTTTACTGAGAATAGCATAAGGCTATGTTGGGGTATAGTATTTTGGTTATTGACACATCATAAACTTGAGCTGTTCTATACATAGATGAATATCTCTGATGAATGAACACTTTTATGGATGCGCTCATTTATTAGTGATTACCTGTAGGCCTACATTGTTACGCATTGTTGTATATTTTATGAATATACTTTGCTATTTTGTCAGTCATGAATAAATGACCATTTTCAATCATTCATTCTTTTGAGATAATGTTGTCTTTGTGTAAGTGTTGACTTATTAACTCTCAAGTAAAAATGCGAGCTTCGGACTTAGTAACACTAGAAGAGTTATGGCAGATATTAGCTAGCTGAGTATTTTTTCTAAGTGACTCTATAACTCAATGTAATTTTAGATGATCTTTACCATTATGTATATATCTGTTTTTAACAGACAAACATTGATAAAATGCCATCAACTATTTTTAAATGTATTCAGTGTTTGATAGTTCGGTGTTTAACATGTGTCTTTTTAGCCATTTTAAATCAAATTAAAATGTACAGTTTTATCCCAATGAATTTTAAACCATTAAAAAAAGATACATCGTCATCAAAATATATAAAGTTGATATTAACATCATATCATTTGAACCATATGTTACAAAAATATGATAATTTTTGTTTTCGAGTGGCGGCCATTTTGATTTTAGGCAAGAATGGTGGGTCTAGCAATTTTTTAAATTGGATCCATCAAAAATATGAAAGAGTAGTGTCATGTGGGCTTGTACATCAATTTTGACAATTTTAGCCAGATGTGCAAATTTATTACATTATGGTCCCCCACAGGTAGAGATTTCACAGCACAATTTCTCTTTAGCACTTCCACAGATATCCACGTGTTTCTAGACTGTGACACCACTAGTCCATACAAATGTGAAAATTGCTTCAGCACATATTAAAATGTGCTCTCTGTCAAATGGCTATGTCATTGTATATGGAAGAGTACACATTCTTATAATCAAACATGTATTTAGTTATTATTGCTGTAATTAGTTGGTTTTCCCTCCACACCAAACTGATTTGTTGCCCTATTTGTCTACATGTTGTAGTTGAGAAAGCAGAAAGCATAGACGATAAAAATAACAACTGAAATGTATATCCCTGGAACTTCTACGATGACATGTTTTTTTGGAATCTGACATTGAATAAGATATGGTACATTTTGATTAACATGCCTTGATATTGGTAACATCATAATGCATTTGTACATTTTTTATTTTTTTGGAAATTATAGTGGGCCTATGAGATTCACACAAATCTAATGACTAGGCCCCTAGCCCTTTTTCGAAGTTAGCTATATATGACATTATAATAATAAAAAATGCTAATCCTTTTGAAGATGTAGACATCTCACTGATTCAGATTCAGATTCAGATTCATTTATTTGATCAAAGAGAGTAAGTACATAGTAATATAAAAGCAGTTGTATATATTATGATGATCAGGAGACCTCCACTAAGACCAAGCAATGGTCGCTAGCGTGGAGGCCACCTACATTACATTACATTTATATTACAGGTTTATTCGATATTTCAAGTACATATTAATGAAGGTGATGTTAACTCCCTGGCTATCACCTCAGTACTAAGATAGCTCGAAGACCGAGGCGACAGACAGGGAGCTATCATCAGACAATATAAACCAATATTGTGAATAGAAAAACTATCATATAGTAGTAGGCCTAAGTATCATAAAAAAGTTATTATAAAAAAAATGACTAATACATTTGAGAATTCAGTTGCAATAAATACTAGAACTTAACGGGTAAATTTGAACCTTCAAAAATTAACACTCTATCAGACTGTAACATGTGTAAGGTATAGGCAATATGATAATTAAAAAGACGGAAAATTTGTTGTAATACACAAACATATATTATTAAATTGCGCTACAAACATAGCACCGAGGAATATGACAAATACTGTCGTAGCTGTTTAATATTGATGATTTAGCATAAGTGATGACACCTTGCAAACTGTGAGTAAAAAACTTGTCCTTTATATTTGTTGGGCAGTTATTGATTGCATCGGGTATATTATATAATAAGCACTGTCTAGCAAATTCATGTTTTATACGACATTTATATAGATCTTGATTCCTTGTATTATAATTATGTCCACTTGTCCTAAACTGGAGATTCAGAAAGAATGTGGGCAAAGTGTGTTTTAAGTATTTGTAGTATAATTTGAATTGCTGTATTTTAAAAATATCCTCTGCTTTTAAAATATGCAAGTTTTTAAATAGTGGATCAGTATGGGCAAACATTTTTTTTTGTTATAATTCTTTTGCATGTTTGTTAGTTTGGATGGCTGGTGTCCCCAAACTATGAGCGAATAATTTACGTGTGGTAATAACAGTGAGTTGTAAAGCGTGATTAAAATATTTAAGGGTAAATGATTTTTCAATCTTGTTAGGACGCCGATGATGCGTGATATTTTCAGGACAATGTGGTCTATGTGATCATTCCATTTCAATTGCTTATTGATAATTAAACCTAAGAAATTAAAGTTTTCGACGCATTCAATAACGTTATTGTCTATTTGTATTAATGGTATAGGTGTTTGTTTTCTTGCCGAACGAAAAACCATAAATTTGGATTTGGAAACATTAAGAGAAAGTTTGTTTACTTTAAACCATAATATTGAGAGTTTTGCTAGTTCTGCATTAATACTATCTGTATTATAAATAGCATTCTTTGTTATTAGAGTCGTGTCGTCTGCATAAAGGATAAAATGAAAGAGATTGGAAGATTTATGTATATCATTCATATAAATTAATAATAGTAAAGGCCCCAAAATGAAACCTTGAGGTACCCCAGTGGTTATTTTTAAGAAATTTGAGTCAGTATTAACATAATGTACATATTGTTGTCTATTTGTTAAATAACATTTTAATAAATTTATAGAATTACCTGTGAGTCCATAGCATTTTAATTTGTATAGTAATATATCATGGTCTAAGGTGTCGAAGGCTTTGGATAAATCAATGAATATAGCTACAGGTACCTCGCCTTTATCCATTTTAGATAACAACCTGTTTACTAGTTCTAGGGAGGCCAATTCTGTGGAATGACCCTTCCGAAAACCATATTGACTCTCGTAGAATAAATTTGAATCTTCAAAATATTTGTAAAGTTGTTGATAAATTACTTTTTCAAAAAGTTTGGATATTGATGGTAATAGAGAAATGGGCCTGGAATTCGAAAATATAGATTTATCTCCCTTTTTGAATAATGGTATGACTTTTGCTACTTTTAATTTGTCAGGGAATATACCAGTTGCTAGCATTTGATTAACAATGAGTGTTATTGGTTTAACTAGGTTTAGTTTAATAGATTTAAGTAAGGTGTTTGATAACCCATCACATCCTGTACTATTTTTGCTATCTAAATCTTCTATCAGTTTGCTAACAAAATCTTCTCCTATGAGTTTAAAGGTCAAATTGTTATCATTTTGATTTAATAAATAGTTTTTAAAATTATTTCTAGACGGGACACAAATTTCTTTTGCCAGATTTGGTCCGATATTTGTAAAGAAAAAGTTGAATTTATTCGCAATACTAGTTGTACCTGTAACTACGGTATTGTCAATTTTGAAAAATTCAGGGAAATTTACTTTTTTTCTTCTCTTGCATAACATTTCATTTATAGCTGACCAGCTTTTTTTAAGGTTACCTTTTGCCTTTTGAAAATTTGTAGTGTAATAATTTTTTTTTGCCAATCTAATCGATTTTTTTAGTATGATATTATAATTTCGTAAATTTGTTTCTATTGTATTGTAATGAGGAGATTCGTGTGGTGTTCTCCTAAGTGCCAAGTGTATTTTATTTTTGAATTTGATTGACTTTAAAATACCCGTTGTAATCCATGGCGTACTCTTGTGTTTGTATTTATTAAATTTTATATCAACACTCCTTTCCGGTAATTATATCATGTAACGGTTTAAAGACACACATGTGCATGTATTCAGTACTACATCGAATATTAATTTCTATCATTTCTACGAATACAAATTTGTATGATTTTTATAACTTATATGGCAATGCTAAAAATATATATAAGAATTTGCTTTTCCATATAGAAACAATTTGATTTGACAAACATTGATTGGAATCCATCGTAGATTTCTTTCAAATTAGCCTTATGGTTTTGTTCCATAGACATCAGAATTGTGACTCTTTGTAAATTATAACTCGAAATATTGGCTGGGCTCACTTTCTAACTTAGGCTACAATACGCCTTTCTAAGTGATAACTGCATAATATAAAATATCAGAGAGACGAAGTCATAGTTTATAACCATACATATCCTCTTTACTATAAGAAGTTTTTTTATTTTTTTACAATGCCAACAAATAAAACTTGGTTTTTGATATAGACATTTTGATTAGGTAATAAATGATTTTCGCCGGCAGCCATCTTGATTTTTGGTTAAATTAGCCATATAGCAATGATCCAATATTTTTATAAGTGGTTTCATTAGATTCTTTGACTGTTAAAATTTAGGTGTACACACCGGAATTGTGATTCTATGTCAATTAGAACTCGGAATATTGGCACGGCTCAATTTTCAACTTAGGATATCAATCATTCCTTCTGGACGATAAATGCAAAATAAAAAACAGAGCTATCTTTTATAACCATACCTGTCCTCATTAATATAACATTTGTCTTATTTTTATACAATGTCAGCAAATATAATTTGGTTTACAATATAGACAAATGCGATTTTGTCATAAAATGATTTTCACCGCGTCCATCTGGGATTTTTCCGAATTTGCTATAAAGGAATGACACAATATTTTTATAAGCGGTTTCACTCGATACTTTGACCCTGAAAACATAAGTGTAGACACTAAAATTGGGATACTACGTCAATTAGAACTGGAATTGTTCAAATTAGATTTTCGTGGTGGCCATTTTGAAAATCAAAGATGACCGCCATAGACTGTTCACAAAAATAGAAATATTGGTTTTTAGATTCAGTAGATATCAAAGCTTTAAAAAATGCATAGTTTGCAATGTCCCCACGAAATATCAACGAAAATATAGCTATTGACATAATGAATCCGACTATTGTTACTAATCTGAAAAATACAAGAACACTAATATATTTGTTTTTTCAATAATAATTGATAAATAATGTTCCATATTTTCGACAGAATTGACTTTTCGCATTGGTAGAAACTATTGCGTTTTTTTTAAAAGGCACAGCGGGGTTAAAAAAATCCTCATTTTACTTCTTTTATAGCAATCATCTTCAATACTTTGGCTTGAATAAAAGTTTTTTTGATAGTTCTCATTCAAATTATTGCATCATATTTTCTGTAAAAATATATATTAAAAAATTACTGCTGGGCGCAAATAGGAGCTTCAAAATAAACTATTTATTTTCCCATCATTGCTAGATGAATTGAAAAAATAAAACAATGTGTTTCATAATATTGATGAATGGATTAATATTAAATACCAATTGTATTCAAGATAATTGAGCTATTGCAATCGTTTTGTACTTTTTTACAACAAACTGTTGAGCGGTTAATGAAAACAAAATTATTATGTGATGAATTGCTTTGCTAAAATATTAAGAAGAAAAATTAATTTAGAAGTGAAAAAGTGTTTGCAACCTTTCTGACAGCAAACAGATAACAGCAGCATACATGTATATTTTGTTGTCTTTCACAATAAAAATTCGTGTGATTATCATAATACTATGATCGCACTGTATACCGCTATCAACGGACGAAACAAAAGTGTCACATTATACTTGGAATAATACAAAATGGTCGAAAATGTACATTTTGCGTGGTCCGCCCATTGCACTTATGAGCAATGGCCATTTATTGATGTAGAGCATTGTGGCTTCAGAATGCTAACAGATCACATAATTATTATCCATTATGAAGTCCATTCTCTGCAATATCGATTGCAGGTCATATTTACCTGTCGTGCCGATGTTTGCAATTCATCCATTGGGAACTAATTGGTCTACGTTATTATCATTTTTCAAGTGAGGTAACAACAAAAAGCTATGCTCATTTAGCTGTTTTCTACAATTCAGATAGTACTTCTGCTGCAATGCAGATACGCGACATGACTATTGTAGCGGATGCTAAACTGACCCAGTATACCAAGTCACAGTTATTTCCTGAAAGTGAAACAAAACATGACAATAACAACAGAAAAGTGTCATGGAGCGATTTTACTCAAACTACAACTTTTCATGGAATTCGCTATATCTTCAGCGAAAACCATTTACGAACGAGAAAGTAAGGTGTTTTATTTCTAATATCTACTTTGGATATACGTTTGTCTGTCTTATAGCTTGATTGTGCGGGTAGTGGGATAAAGTTTTCATTTAAAGGTCCGGATTATATGCATGCAGTATCGCTGGGAAGGTGAGATGGGCGAGCTGGGCTCATTTCAGCACAAATCACCACATCAAAGATTTAGGCGAGGGCTGGATGTGAAGACGAGTGCTGTATTTTCTCCTACGAATATCTATCTGAAACGGCGAAGTCAAGCTGAGCAGTGAAGCGTATAACAGAGAGTGCGAGATGGGCTGATCTCACATACGTCTCGTAGAGAAAGCCAACAATGAGTGCGAGAAAGGGGTCTCACCAACCTATAATTGTCTCAAAGTTTTTATTGTTTTTATTTCGCATTGGTAGAAACTGTTGCGTTTTTTTAAAAAGAGACAACGGGGTTAAAAAAATCCTCATTTTACCTCTTTTATAGCAATCATCCTCAATACTTTGCCTCGAATAAAAGTTTTTTTGATAGTTCTCATTCAAATTATTGCATCATATTTTCTGTAAAAATATATATTAAAAATTTACTGCTGGGCGCAAATAGGAGCTTCAAAATGAACTATTTATTTTCAAATCATTGATAGATGAATTGAAAAAATAAAACAATGTGTTTCATAATATTGATGAATGGATTTTTATTGAATACAATTGTATTCAATATTAATTGAACTATTGCAATCGTTTTGTACTTTTTTTACAACAAACTGTTGAGCGGTTAATGAAAAAAAAAATATTATGTGACAAATTGCTTTGCTAAAATATCAAGAAGAAAAAATTATTTAGAAGGGAAAAAGAGTTTGCAACCTTTCTGACAGCAAATAGATAACAGCAGCATACATTTCGTTGTCTTTCACAATAAAAATTAATGTGATTATCATAATATTATGATTGCACTGTATACCACTATCAACGGACGAAAAAAAAAGTGTCACATTATACTTGGAATAAATACAAAATGGTCGAAAATGTACATTTCGTGTGGTTCGCCCATTGCACTTATGAACAATGGCCATTTATTGATGCCGAGCATTGTGGCTTCAGAATGCTAACAGATCACATAATCATTATCCATTATGAAGTCCATTCTCTGCAATATCGATTGCAGGTCATATTTACCTGTCGTGCCGATGTTTGCAATCCATCAGTTGGGAAGTAATTGGTCTACGTTATTATCATTTTTCAGGTGAGGTAACAACAAAAAGCTATTCTCATTTAGCTGTTTTCTACAATTCAGATAGTACTTCTGCTGCAATGCAGATACGCGACATGACTATTGTAGCGGATGCTAAACTGACCCAGTATACCAAGTCACAGTTATTTCCTGAAAGTGAAACAAAACATGACAATGACAACAGAAAAGTGTCATGGAGCGATTTTACTCAAACTACAACTTTTCATGGAATTCGCTATATCTTCAGCGAAAACCATTTACGAACGAGAAAGTAAGGTGTTTTATATCTAATATCTACTTTTGAATATAAGTTTGTTTGTCTTATAGCTTGATTGTGCGGGTAGTGGGATAAAGTTTTCATTAAAAAATCTGGATTATATGCATGCAGTATCGCTGAGAAGATGAGATGCGCGAGCTGGGCTCATTTCAGCACAAGTCACCACCACATCACAGGATTTAGGCGAGGGCTGGATGTGAAGACGAGTGCTGAGATCAGCCTTCACGCCGTACCCAACGGCGCAGTATGTATTTTCTCCTACAAATATCTATCTGAAACGGCAAAGTCAAGCTGAGCAGTGAAGCGTATAACAGAGAGTGCGAGATGGGCTGATCTCACATACGTCTCGTAGAGAAAACCAACAATGAGTGCGAGAAAGGGGTCTCACCAACCTATAATTGTCTCATAGTTTTTATTGTTTCCCAAATGTCATTGTATCGCACAAACCTTTTGTTGAATTCGCCTTTTCGTTGTTCGTCGGTTCATTTGTTTAGAATTTTCGGAGATTAGCACAATAACAGTGCCGTACTTTCGCACTTTTTTCACCTACAGTCATATTTAATGCCCAAGAGAGGGGGAGAGAGAAAAACAATGAAAGTACGAAACACCGGATTACACAACAACAAAAGTGAAAAACTGTAAAAAGTACGAAGCAACTGGGATAATAAAACAAAATTGCGATACTGTGAAACAACGAAAGCATAGAGGAACAAACGTACAAAAATGCGAGTAAACAAAAAGATAAAAAAAATGAAAGTTCTGCGTAACAAATCGAAAAAGCGATATTAAATTACAACACAGCACTGCGAAATTGCGATGCGAAGTAGCGGAATGGAACAACTGCGAAAGGACGTTCGATGCAAATGAATGAAATGTAAACATTGAAATAATGAAAGAACAAGATGAAACCATCTGCACATGATGATTACTATGGATCAGGTATTAGTGTCCTAAAGGGGATGTGTCATCATTCTCCAGTGATGGTCAGTCCCAACGGTTCATATCCAGCGTCAATCTAGTCTCAGCCAATTATGTTTTATCTTTTTTTTATTTCACAGATACATATGGATGGCGTGTGTTCTGACAGCTGTCATTTTGTTCTCAGTTCAAGTGTTCAGTCGATCAAGAGATTTTTTCCAACATAAAACTAACGTTGATGTCCAGGTGATTTATCCTGATTCAGTTCCCTTTCCAGCGGTGACACTTTGTAATCAAAATAACTACAGGTAAGATGTGTACTACTTTCACAACATTGCTGATGTTCACATGATTTATTTGACTTTTGTTCCTGTAGTGACAATCCCAGCAAGCACGAGACGTCAGCCTAGTGTTGGTATAATATTTGACCAGCGTTGCAGGCGGTGGGCCAACATTATACCAACAATGAGATAATATGAAGTGTTGGCTGGGATAGAAATCAAATACATTCACCTCATTACTGTGCAAAATACAGCAGTTTAGCCATATGCTAATTGGCGAGTTCGGGGATACTTTTTAGAAGGATTCTGATTACGAAGTCACTCGTGGTTCAAAGTATATATTTGATGGCCAACGTAAAACATTCTAGATATATGGAAGTCATATTAGAATTACAAGACAATATATATTTCATCGGCATGATTGTTATAATTGTCATAATTGCTGATACTCATAGTTTAGGTATTATATTACATACTATCATATTAGTATATAATCATCATAATATATAATTTCGTTGCATTGTTTCTATCGGATTGTATTTGTGATCTGTTATATTATTATTAAATATAAGCAACAAATATTAGGTGGCCCATATATTGTGATGCATATTTAATTGTGATACATTTCAAATATTTCGTCTCATTTACTCTAGATTGACAGAGACAGTGGCAATGAAGCTCCACAACATGCTTGATCAAATATATTCAGAAGACGGTGAGCAGTGCATACATATACATACATTTCAATTTAAATTCATCCATCCATCAATCCATTCATACAGTCATTTATCCGGTTATCTCTATATTTGCAGTCAAGATTTAAATTCTCTAACTTCTTTCAGATGTAGACTTGAGCAATTACCAGTTTGACGATGTTGATTCACTCGAATTCCTGGTAAAGGTAGCGCATCAGAAAGAGAACCTAATTGAACGGTAAGTTTATATGCGAACATATAAAATGTGTTATTCCCCTATGTCACAAAGAAAACATTGACCGCATATTTTAATATTAAATTGTTTTGTCATTATTTAAAATTGTTCCCTTCCCTATTGTTTGATATTTAACAGACTCGATTATTTTTAATCTGTTATGTTTTTATTTCAAGCGAGTTTACATTTTTGTGCTAAGTGATATCATCAAGTAATATCATTTTCCAGTTACGTTTATTTATATATACAGATGTTTTTGGAGAGGACGCCCATGTAATATAAGCCTGGATGTTATCACCACAACCACAGATTTGGGTGTCTGCTATACATTCAATTCCGGGTCTGATGGTCGATCTAGAATGGTTACGGAACCAGGTGAGATTTGTTTGCATTTACAAATATGAGGATGATTGATCGCCTTTTGTTCATTTTTAGTAGCAATGTTTAGCTTACACAATTATTATTTTTTTTACTTCTTGAAACAGGAATAAATTTCTGTATTTGATTTGGTTAAGAGATTGGTCAATGTGATTATCTAATTGGCGCTTCATGGGCCAAAGACCCTCTACTCGCTAAGTATAGTCGTTTTTAACCGCAGGTGCCGAATATCTTCGAGTTTGTATTTTTAACTAGCACATCAGGTACCGCCTTTTAAACATGTTGAAGATTAAATGTGACATCAATCAGCAATATTTGAAAACAGTTGACCTCCATTTTGTCAAATCTGAATAATTTTCACTCACTTGAAGTTGTGGATCGCGTCAGCGAGACACAACTTCAAGTGGGTGAAAATTCAGATTGAATAATTTGGCGGTTAAAGGGTTAAGTAACAGTTATTGGGGATGAGTGTTTAGACATCAAGATTTGTGAATGTTTCGTCCCAAATTAAACAAGTGTGAATCATTTGCATCCACTTGCAGTTGTGGTTCTTTAGTTTCACGGTGGCAGACAGACAGACAGACAGACAGATATTTTATTGACAGAAATAAAAGTCATTACAGACTTATTTGTTATAGTAATAAGAGAGATATATGTACATGTATATACAAGAATGTTAGTTTGTTAAAATCATATACATGGTATGATAAACAACTAAAATCATGTGAGGTGGCATTGCCATAATAAAAACTGGGTATTTCGGTAATATAAATGACTACTTCTTAAAATAAAATTAAAAGGCATAGCCAAGATAGCATGGGGGTCTATTATTTTGTTTCCCGCACCCAAACCAGAGATAAAATAG
>CAXHKU010000283.1:2500-109014 GCA_964017125.1 Flabesymbios commensalis
TACAAAATACAATCGATATTTTATTTTAATGTGCAATATTGTCGATTAAATATTACAAGGTTGAACATACTCCAGAATCACAAACCTATTTCAATAGACGAAGTAAACTGTCAGTTTAGGATGTAATATAAAAAACTGACAGTGTTTGTATTAAAAAATACACTTGTCTAATATATGGTAACAAACCTTTGAAATTTGATTTTCATCTCCCAGTGAACATTGTGATAAAATTAGTGTAACTTGTGCTGATCCTAATGGAGAAAAAAATAATTGTAATCGCTGATGCTGGAGCAAAATGTATGGATGCATGTATAGCGCAAATTCTGCCCACACAATTTACAGCATACATTCGCTCATCATGCACTATCAAGATCATGTGTAGACGACTAAGGGACGATATTTGTTAATGAACAATACCGAAATGTTATAAAACAAAAATTAAACATGTATGTGTATTCATTGTCTTATCATTATCGATACTTTATCGAATTGATAAACATATTTAGATAGAAGAACAATAATGTCACCATGATAAAAACACGCATTTTAGGATATTTAGTATATTTGCTTTATTTTATTATGTTTAGTGGAAATCTGGAATTTTTCAAAACAAGCTGGGCACCCTCAAGTACTTTATTAAACTGAGGAGGAAGAGTGTGCTCGAGTCACACTCTTTCGTCATGTTTGTCATGTCGAGTAGGAATTCATCTTCCGTCTTCTTGTCCATTTAAATCTTGATTTTGCCAGATAAAATGACTATAAAAATAATATGTATTAATATAGTTGTCTTCCAAATTGAATTATTGTATTACCATAAACTATTTTACTTGCTTTTAGAAACCGTATATACAGGTACCTAGCAGGACAGAGGTTTATTATGCAGATGAAGTGCAGACACCAGTAACTCACCCAGTATATGATAAGTGTGCAAAACTTCACTTACCTCTAATCCCCAAGTTTGTAGTACTAGTCACCATCGTGCAGTACCAAAACTTTTAAAATCATATTGGAGAAGTTGAAATATGATTTGATTTCTTATTTTGGACAACCATGTCAAAAATAAGAAATACAGGAATTTCGTCTCTATATCTAGCCTAACTGGTAAATGCGCAGCACAAAAATTAAAAAAAAACGTTTGCAGTTCTAGTCTATGGCCATGCTTACATCATATGGTCATAATAATAAGCCAAAAAAAATCACCGATTTTTTTATGATTTTAGCCTGAGCCAGTCCCTGTAAACCAGTAATTTGGTAATATACCCTGGCAAAATGATCCTACAAATGTAAAATCCAGATTTGCGGTTGCATGAGAAATAATGTAAGAAGTAAAATTTTAAAAAAGGTACTTTAGGTGTATGTGGTTCTGTTGAATATATCTAGCAGCTGTATTTGATATATCGACTTGTTTTGACATTATTATGTTATAGATACAGATATACTACAATACAGGTGGCTACTTGCATATAACATGCAATTATGAACTGCTCATTTTGTGTGGATTATTATGTGCATATATGATTTTAACATATTAATTATCAAACTGTAAACTGTCCCATATATAAACACTTTATATAACACCTAATATATTTTGTTTCAGGGAAAGGGGGCACTGACGACTTACTGGCTTGACAGATATCATGTTGACCCTGTGATCTCACTATGACCTTACTGTGACCTCCCTGCGATCTACTCTTCTAAGTGAGTTCCCAGGCACACTCATGACCGCAGACAAAAAAACCTTGCCAGCACGAGTAGTCGACATTACTACGGCACTGTTCAACTCACACCGATCTTAAACCGGTTTACCAATCCAGAGCGTTTGATTTGCACCAGATCAGTCCAAACTAGAACCGATTGACAAAACCATCAAACCTGCCTGCATGAAGGTTTGGTCGTTTGAATCTTGAGCCGGTTTGCCAAACTTGATGTTCTATCGACTCAAACTATTGGATCCCATAATTTTTTTCAATTGTATCTAGACCTAATTAATATCTGTATTGTATTTAAATTATCTGCAGTGTTATGTAAATATTCAACCTGTGACATCTTATTTGTTCAATCTGTGATAAACTCGTAGACAGATCTTTTAAGCCCATCCATGACCTCATGAACAGTGATTCCATGCCTTTTCGAAGAGTGACATCATGATCTCTTCAAACAGTAATCCCATGACCTCTTGAACAATTACTCCATGAGGTCTTGAACATTCAGCATTTAACCTCTTGAATAGTGACCCCATAACTTCTTGAATAGTAACCCCATGAACTCCTTGAACAGTGATCCCATGACCTCTTGAACAAGGAACATTCAACCTCTTGAACAGAGATCCCATGAAATCTTCAATAGTGACCCCATGACCCTTTGAGCAGTCTAAAGATACTCAGTTAGAACAATGATCCCATTTGGTAAGATATATTGTATTTTGTTTGAA
Organism: Flabesymbios commensalis; assembly: GCA_964017125.1. Taxonomy (NCBI): domain Eukaryota; kingdom Metazoa; phylum Annelida; class Polychaeta; order Terebellida; family Flabelligeridae; genus Flabesymbios; species Flabesymbios commensalis. The sequence goes on from CAXHKU010000283.1 coordinate 4,932, forward strand.
ATCATTTTAGTAATTTACGAATTAACTCATGTTTCACTTTATTGTTGTCCATGTAGCCTGCATTATTTGTGTATTGTTTAACGTTATTGTTGTCCATATAGCCTGCATTATTTATGTATTGTTTAACTTTATTGTTGTCTATATAGCCTGCATTATTTATGTATTGTTTAACGTTATTGTTGTTCATATAGACTGCATTATTTATCTATTGTTTAACTTTATTGTTGTCTATATAGTCTGCATTATTTATGTATTGTTTAACTGTATTGTTGTCTATATAGCCTGCATTATTTATATATTGTTTAACTGTATTGTTGTTTATGTAGCCTGCATTATTTATGTATCTGCATTAATTATTATTGCTTAACTTTATTTGTTGTGTATATAGCCTGCATTATACATGTATTGCTTAACTGTATTGTTGTCTATGCAGCCTGCATGATACATGTATTGTTTAACTGTATTGTTGTCCATGTAGCCGGCATTATTGATGTTGTGATATAAATAGATATGAGATACGATTTACACATTTCATTATTATGGCCAAAAAGCGTAGAAATAAAAATAAATTGTATACTCTACTCTTATAACACAAAATTCTAGGAAACAGTGAGTGTCAGAAACACTTTTATAGGCCTACTTGAAAATGTTTTATATTTTAAAATATGAATTTAGTTTATATTTAGATCATTTATGAAAATGATATAGACATGGACAAATAACATCAAAGCCTGAATGAATAAAAAAAGAATTGAGACAGTGTCTTTCCTTTTGTAATTTTTACAATTAAATGATAATTATCATCATTCATGTGGTCGATCTTGGCATCGAAAGTAAAACTATTGCAGCTCTTAAAGAAGGAAACAATTTGTTATATCATCTCTGACAACCTCCGCAATAAAGACACATCTGGCAACGGAATGATTCTCCTAAACTAAGTAAAATAACAGACCATTTACATGGTGTTAGGTGTTCGTGTTCTGAAAAGTGACACTTGTTGGGAAAGCGCCGTTAAACAGTGATTTCCCGGTGATAGTTAAACTAGCAACGATCTGAGACTTTACATACTTTTCCTAATACGAGTTAGGAACTTTTTGTCATAGATTACGGCTAGTTGATTATAAAAAAAATATCTTTAGAAGGAAATAATCAAATTGTTGACTCGATATAGCTTTCCTGTCAATCTTGGTTAACGGAAAACATGGCATTGAAAAACGGGTGGATCTAAAAGACAAAAAAGTAATGACCGAAATTTTGTCATAACTTGTCTTTTTCTCTTTGATGTGGTTTAACCATACTGACAATAGAATACATGTTGTCTATATATTAAACTCTAGTGCTACAGTTCTGTTGTTTAACCATACTGACAATGGAATAAATATTATCTGTATATCAGACTGTATATAGTGCTACAGTTATGTGGTTTAACCATACAGACAATGGAATACATGTCGTCTATAATATAATAAACTGTAGTGCCTCAGTTCTGTGGTTTGACAATACTGACAATGGAATAAATGTTGTCTATATATTGAATTGTAGTGCTACAGTTATGTTGTTTAACTATTCCGACACTGGAATAAATATTGTCTAGATATCAAACTTTAGTGCGACAGTTATGTAGTTTACCATACTGACAATGGAGTAAATGTTGTCAGATAACAAACGTTAGTGCTACAGTTCTGTTGTTTAACCATACTGAAGTTGAAATAAATGTTTCAAGATAGCAAAATTTAGTGCTAAAGGTCCGTGTTTCAACCATACTGCCAATGGAATATATGCTGTCTATATATCAAACTTTAGTGCTACAGTTCTGTGGCTGAACAATACTGACAGTGGAATAAATGCTGTCTGTATATCAAATTGATCATACTGACAATGGAATAAATATTGTCTAGATTTCAAACAATAGTGCTACAGCTTTGTCGCTCAACCATATAAAGGGATACTGGAATATGGGTTGTCTACTTCTATATCAACAAGTCTAGGAGAACATGTAGACTACATATTGTGTGTATTTAAACCTTGCTTATCAATAGCCGTTTTTGGCCTATATTTTTTGTCTTTCAACACGGATAATTTGATAGAGTAATTAGCATTAACTTTGCTAGATTCACATAATGTTTTGACTCAAATTGCGCAATTGTGTAATTTTTACTAACTTTAGATTGTGGGTCGTCCTAGCGAGACCCACTCTCAAAACAGTAAACATTTCAATGTTATTATTAAGCGCTTCAAGCGTTAAGTAAAAAAAAATAGCTGAATTACAATACAATCGTAGTTCCGCATATATTCGACACTGTGCGCATCAGACATTCGGAGCTACTAAACTTCAAAATGGTGTTATCTATCTTTGCCATGGATGAAGCATACATTGCTATGCTAGACGACAACATTATTAATTTGATCGCCACAAGACCTTAAAATACACGTGTAGTCCAGGACAGCTATGTCAAAAATAGGGTCAACCCACCACAAATTGCAACAGAAATTATTCCTTTACCAAAAGTCTCATAAATTATCATAGAACAACATATTAAAAGTCACATAGAATCGGAGTAGTGGTTGAGTGCCTAATTTGCATAAATCCAAAATGGCCGCCATGAAAATTGACCAAGTCTTATTTTGGCGATATCTCGGCTAATAATCAATGAAGAATCATGATTTTCGTGTCTAAACTTATGTTTTCAGGGTCAAGGAATCTAATGAGCACTTAATTGAGCATCCTGGACATTCCGTTAACACCACAAATCAGAATATTTTGTATGACAGATGTGAAATCACCTCAAATTTCACAAATTTTGATTTTGCAGCATGACCATAATATTATTATGCCTGACTTGATTATTAATGACCTGAACATTATGGCTCTTTTATAATAAACATGTTATTGTATAAGTGTTTAAAGTTTCAAAAGTCATTAGGGGCCCACCATCCAATCACCAGGGGGGGAGGGGTGGAGTTTTTGTCGCGGACAAATTATTTTATTTTAAATTTTATTATATGTTTATATAAAACAGTTCTTGACATAAATTATTTATTTCACAGAGTCCACCCGAAATTATATATTAAAAAAAAACTACAGCCCCCACCCCCTGTAGATTGAATGGTGGCCCTGTTGACACATTCAGTAGGCCTAAAATATATAAGATAAGTTGTATTTGTAAATCACGTTATATGCACCCATTTTCCACTTCCACCCATTTTCCATTTCCCTCCCTCTACAAAATATAGTATGTCGAGGGTTATGTGTGAACAGGGGGTACCTATGATCATGCCAGGCGAATAATGCCACATCAAAACAGTGTGATTATAGTCGGATTCACATTAACTGTGGTGAATGATTTTCGTCAATTTCTCAGTTAATTCCTAACCAATTGTCATGGTACATGTACAGGCACTATTTTCTAGTCATGGTGCGACTATCCTGAAAATGTCATTGAAAAATAATACGTAGTTTAAAAGTTGGTCCATTTAACGTGTAGTAAATAAATCAAAATGTCACCCTCTATAAAAAATGAAATGAATCGGGCTTCAGGCCACCTTTGTGCACATAGGCTAAACTGGGCCAGGAGAACCTCCTGAGGATGGTGAGATGATTGAGATGACACTGTTGTCCAGACACAGGATTAGAAATTCGAGCCCTGACGGTCTGAGGCCGAGCACGCTACCCCCACAATACTGACTTTCACACGTGGATAGGGAAGAAACATTTTTTGGTTCTTTCAAACCGCCGAGACCGGGAACCGAACCCCGAACTCTGGCGTGAAAGGCAGCGGTGCTAACCACTACCCTAGGGCCCCCGCCCGTCACCCTCTATAAACCCATTAGCTTCGTCTCAGAATTTCATTACATGTAAAATGGTCTAACTTCTGAAATACTTATCAAAACTTCGCAAAATGTTCAGCGTAGTCGCGACATGAATGGAAACTACTGTGTGTAAAACTTCATAACAATTGCTTTAGAATTCACTGAGGTATTTGCGAAAATTATTCACCCTGGTTGATGAATTTTCAGCGCCTGGTTTTTATGAAACATATTGAGAAATTTTATAAAAGATGTAACCGCAGCGTGATAAACTGTTTAATGGTTGCACAATAAAGTAATAATACTATCAGACTTAGATATTGATATGTTTCGCAAATATTGAGTTATACATGTTTGGGTTAATGAGACTAAAACAACTGCGTTGACGCATAGTTATAAGCAAAGATCAGCCGTATAGTTATAAATTAAACCAAGCTTAATAATATGTGTCCCCTTTCTATAACGTAGCATGTAATTATTTACACATAATGATACTATGAACAATATCAACCTCGCCTATAAACATAACCGTTTAATGGCTGCACTAAAACATTAACAGTAGTATAGCAAATTCCAGCCATAGCTAAATAATGATATCCTATAAGCACACATACTTTCATACATGTATGTAAGTAGCGAATCTAGACGTGCATTTGTATCTGATCTCAAAGAGATCCGTTGGAGCTGGATCTTTATCTGTTACGATTGGCAAGTTCGTCTTCCTTGCTGAACCAACATCCCCAGTCCAATGAAATCAGTGCATTCAAATTAGTCAAAAATAAGGTATTACTTAAGATTCTAGGGCTTGACTATGACTTTATGATGAAACTTTTGCAGACTCGGATGGTCAAGGTTTACCTTTGTATACAGCGACTAGAGTGTCTTCACCTGCAAATATCACGTCATCCTTTGAGCTATTTAGATCATTGAAAACTAGCCCACTGTTCCCGAAATATTGCACTGGTGGATAGGAGTGTCAATGCTGTTTTTTTGCCAATCCCGACGCCAGATGTGGTATACCATCCAATAATGTGATGCATAAACGACACATTTCTGTACACTTCTGGACTGTTATTTACAATAAAGCAATACTCCAGCATTTTGGTGGATGATTTTCTCACTGCTTTGGCTCTGTTCTAAGATATAATTTCTGGATTTGGCATGGAAGCATACCAATAGGGCGTGTTAGTCTCGTAGATTTGTAGCGGGATTTGGCGAGATACGCTACTTCCGGGTCCACTTGGCTCAGCCGGTAAAAACACGTGCTTTTTCCCACTGTAATCATGTTACAACTTTTGAAGTGTACATGTTTACGTTCCTTATTAGAGCACGATAAACAATATATTCATGCCTGACAGATTAAATTTTGTAAATAGTGTTAATTATAGATTGAAATAATAGGGCGTGTTAATTTTATCAATTATTTTACAAAATGTAGTATTGTATTACATGTATTAAATAATACCGGCGACGAAAGCAAGATCCCCGCACTGACAGCAAGCCTTTAATGGTAGAACTCGGAAGTACCATTCGAATTATTTTTTTATATATAAGAAATTACTACAAAACATTGATAATGACATGTTTATCAAAATTTTATATTGCAGACAACGAAAACAAGATCCTTTCCCTGAGAGCAAACGTATATAAGTTATATATAACATAAAATGTACTAAACTGTGTGCACTGGGCGACGAAAAACCACAAAAAGCAAGCGAGTGACTTGTGTAACACCTGGCGACGGAAGCAAGATCCTAGCCTGTCACCGAAAGCAAGATCACCCCCCCCCCCCCATCCAAAGTTAATGCTTGTAAAAGAATAAAATATTTTATCAATTGTAATTACACATAGGCTATTATGCAAGTGTTGTTACTTAAAGTTACTAGAGCCAAAGAGCAAAAATAACATTATAAAACCTATGCAATGCCAATGTACTTTTACAGTTACTAATACAGTTTTATCGACAATTAAAATAAACTGCATATTAACCCTTAAGCAAGCAAGTGGTGTGGGTAGGCTTTAGGGCGACGAAAGCAAGATCCCCCCCCCCGGAAGAAAAGCTTCCAAGCGAAACAAATGTTTTATTGTAGTTTCAGATAGTATGTCATGTGTTGTAATTTGCAGCTCATGTGAAAAAGGTCCAGGTTGAGCATAGGCCTACTTTTAACAAAGTAACTGTATACGACTCACCCTCCCCCACCCCACCCCCCACTTTTATACAAGCCAAAGAAACATAAATACTATACTCTTGTCAGCTGAAACTGTCATTATACGGCCTAATACCCAACGCGCCTTGCCGTTTATTATTGATCTTTCAGGCTATTATTTATAATCTTACAATCTTCTAAATATTACTTGTTCGTTTTTTTTATAAAACGAAATATCGTTTTTTTCGCAACCATAGGGTCAAGCAGGTGGAAACCGTGATATGACACTTCTTTGTTAGTTTTTAGCGGCTTCTCCTTGACCAAACTAACACGGCTAACGTGCTGCTCCTGTTGATGATATGCTCCACGTAATTCCCGTGATTAACACGCCTAACAGTTATCACGAGTATAATATCACCTATATGGCACCTCTTTGTTATTTTTTCGCGGCTAACACGCCTAACAGTTATCACGGTTATAATATCACCTACACTTCTTTGTTATTTTTTTGCGGCTTCTCCTGACATGCTGCTCCTGGTAATGATATGCTCCACCTATATCCCGTGACTAACACCCGTAACGGTTATCACGGTTACAATTAGGCCTATGTATAGGCCTACTACTAATAATATTATTTATTATTATTATAATAATTTGGCCCAGTCAAAGTCAATGGCATTGATCATTAAAAACACTTTTCTCTTTGCTATGAGTATGCCACTCGTACCGAAATTAAAGGTGTTTTTCACAATTTTTTTCTATATACAATACTCGGATACGAAGTTCTGCTTATGTTACATGCTTGACCACCCAAAAATAAATGGGTATAAAGTTATTTTATTCTGGTACGACGTTCTGCTATATTGAACGTCCAGTCAAAGTCACTCAACGAGAATGCTACTATAATCATGATAATAGGAATAAAGTTGTACGAAGTCCTCCTATGTTGAATGACCACCCAATAACAAGTGCTTGCAGTCAATGGACTGATTTGTCTTTTTTCATTTACATCCGTTTCATACACTGAAGCTGCGTTTTTTATATAATAATAATTAAACAATATACAATAACCCTTACAGTGCGGGGATCGACTTTAGTCGTCATTATGACTACTAAAGTCGCTCCCCGCACTGTAAGAGTAACAATATTTGTAATGTTTGTCTTGTTTTTTATACTTGTTTATTGTTCTTTGTGTGTTAGTATACTATATGTATAATAGATTATTCGTGTTAGTGTTAGTCGCGATTAAACCTCCTCGACCTGGGTTGAGAAAGGTGCGATCAGTCATAACACTTAGTGTTAATACGTCATCAAAGTGATGGCAGCTACTGTTTGACGTGTTTGTCACGCGTAAATGCGTGGCGCATATCATGCATGAGTTGCCAAAAAATAGATATTGCTTGTCACAAACGCAAATGATAATCTACAGATTGTAAAATAATAAATACCGTTTGTAGCCTAGCCGTATTTTTAAAATGCACCGGGTAGTATTTGACGGTCTCAGATGACGATAGTATATATATGGCCTATAATAAAATATAAACCGAGTTTCTTAGTAGCCCTAATGGTAGGCTATATTTATTATAGATATTATAAATGCCGTATTTTCATGTTGTTTGTTTGTAGTGGGGGGATTTTGTATTCCTGTGGTTTGAAAAACAACAATGATTTTTTATGAGCAACTTCAACCAGGTGTTGTTTACACATGCCACTGGTTTGCTTACTGTACGTAGTAGGATCTTGCTTTCGTGGCCGGTAATAGTTATTATACTTTATATTTTTTCGCGAATTACCGGACCGAATATGCTTTAATCTATATCATTTTTCAACGATATGTACACACAATTAATCAATAGAAAATAAGAAATATTAGCTTATGCTTATCACCTGAATTCTGCCTGTATACTATAGGCTTGATTTCGGTGCGGGGATCTTGCTTTCGTCGCCGGTAATAGTTATTATACTTTTTTTTTCGGTAAATACCGATCTAAATATATATTTGAATATACATTAACTAACGATATATGCGCATGATAAATCAATATAAAAGTAAGGTTTGAGTTTTGAACTCTGCCTATAAACGCTTGCTTTCGGTGCGGGGATCTTGCTTTCGGCAATTGGCTTGCTTTCGGGTTTCATCATTACCGGTTTAAAGAGGTTGTCTGCGCTGAAGTGAAACTGAATGGGTTAAAGATTGTTCCAGGGCCAGGGGCGGATCCACGATCTGAAGTAAGGGGGTAGCTGGGGTTTGTTGATTTCGGTGCTAATAATATTCAGGCTAATTAGACTCTAGAGTCTAGCTTGAAGCATTGAGCCTTGACCAGTGCAAAGGCAGTCTATTTATTTAACAGATCTCCGATATTCCGTCATTAAAGGTTAGACTGCAGGTACCCGATAACCGAAAAAACCGTGTCGAGACAAGGTCCCGGCATTTTACAAACTTCGGATTCAAATTAGTCTTACAAGATAAAAACAACACTCACTTGAGACTATAGATTGGCACTTCTCTCACACATTCTATTAGTGCAAGAGCATTAGGGTTGAACCTGGAATAAAATTGCAGAAAGCTGATTTTTTCAGGAATGATACATGGACATCTCCCCAGACGAATTCCGAAGATGCCCCAAAAATCCCCGTTGTGCATTTTTTTAATTCAAGATGGCCGCCACCATGTAACGCCATTATCGAAAAAAATAGGGGTATACCATAATTCCTCACTTTTGCAGTTCGAAAAAAATATTTAGGTGTCACTACTTATGTTTGAGGACACAAAGAGTTCATCCAGATGATCTGAAATGATATCAGTACTTTTCTCAATACCAAAAATCCAAGATGGCCGCCATATTGATATAGTGAGTATGTTGAGCGATCTCTTAAAAAAACGAAAATATGAGGTAACTATCTCGTTGTTGAGCCTAAAATGTATTTTTTGTCTAAACCCATGGAGTCTAGCACTTATTTAGATCACCAATATTTTATTATATTGAATTTATCAACATAAATCCCACATACCGGTAGTTTAATGTTATGTAACACTATATAACGTCATTTTTCCAAAAAAAACAGGAATATACCACAATTCCTCACTTTTACAGTTAAAAAAAAATATTTTGGTGCCTCTACACAAAAAGCTCATCAACAGGATCAGAAATGATATCATTCCTTTTCTTATCTCCACAAATCCAAGATGGCGACCAGTATGTGAAGCGTCCCCCCCCTCAGAAAATCACGTACATGCCATAATCATCATGTTGTTGAAACTTTTTTTTTAGGGCCATGGAATCTAGAATATATTTCTATCACCAATTTTTTAAATAGAATGTGCTTATCAACACAAAATCCAACATGGCTGCCATATTGGTTAGCTCTTTTAGCGCAGATGCCACGATTAAGCGATGTCCAACTGCTTTTTCATATGGGAATATAGATAAAGATTGATCAAATTTACAAAATATCATATGTCAGAAATCATTGATTAAAAATTCTAACATCTCTCATCTTTAAATATAAGGGTATTTTTCATTCATTTGAAGCTTGAGATAGCGTAAGAAATTCCAGTTTCAAACACAGCGACTAATTCCAATGTAGGTATTTTATATAGTAGGCCTATATAAAATGTTTTTCGATTTTGGTTAAGTATTAGTTGTGATTATTATTGTGAATGTACATAATAACAGAACTAAGTACAATATTACACCAGATTGAACACGTTTACCGTCAGGATATGATAGTTTCAGGATATATGAATATGATATCAGGATATGACACTTTAATATCATGATATGTAATATGATGTCCAAACATTGGTGTTTAATATAGCAAAATCACGTTATGATGGCTCAATGCAGCTTTATAAAGGCAGTATATAGTGGCTAAACATCACGTTGCTGTATTAAAATGAAAAGATATACATCATATTATCACGAAATGCATTACAATTTCGTGATATATCATTTTAACATCACTATGACATTTTAATGTCAGGATATGACATTTGAATAATAGGATATGGTACTTGAATATTATGATGTGACTTTATACATTGGTGAAATGACACATTGAGGTCACAATATAGCATTGTAATGTGATGGTGTGTCATTATAATGACAAACATGCTATTTAATATCGAATATTGTATAATAGACTTGTCGGATTATGACATTAAAATAGGAAAAACATAAGAAACAGTTCGAAGTCAGGATCTGGCATATTTATGCCAGGATATTGGATTGTAATTTATCAGAATATGACACTTTAACGTCATGAGTTGGTATTATAATGTCCAAATTCTGTCCTTTTATATCACACAATAAGAATTGAATGTCAAGATATTCAATTTTTTATGATAGGATATGACATTATCAAATCAAGATATGGGCGGGCTTGGCGGCATTCTAATGTGACATTATAATGACTGAATATGACACTACAATATTTTAATGTGACCAAGAATAGCTTTGTCACTTTGAAGTCTGGATATGGCATTTTAATGTCAGGATATTATATTGTCATGTCAAGGTATAACATTTCAATAACATTATATTGACAGACGCACGTTACCATATGGTAATACAGAATCGACATAGAACATTCCAATATCAGGCTGGCACATGTCAGTTCAACATATATATCGCAATATAATTCAGTAAGTAAAGGCCTCTACATTGCTCAAATAACGGTACTCCAAAACTGCCAACAACAAAAGCACTTCGGAAGATTCAATAAAATGGAAAGTAATTAGTTAAGACACATGCTCTTTGAACAGCATGTGGCCTTGCCCTCTTTTACTTTCATTTCCTCTTACACTAAAATGTCATATTGTGATGTTAATATGCTATAGCATGATATTTAATATCGTGACAATACACTAAAAGATCCTGTCACTTTAATACCATACCGTGATGCTTAACCACCATATCCTGCATTTATAAAGCTGTATCCAGACATCATAACGTCATTTTACTATAATAAAGAGCAATATTTGGACATTACAAAACCATATCATGACGTTAATGTTTCTTGTCCTCATATTATCGTGACATAAAGAGATCATATCCTGACGATAAACTGTGACATCAATTAATTTAATGTCATATTCCGATATTCTGATGTAAAATCATGTCATTACAACACCATACAATGCCATAACTTCATTACGAAATATATATATCCTAATATTCAAAATGTAATATCTTGATATTTAAATGATATATTTCATGATATTAAACATATTGACATTCGCAGATCAAGGACAAAAGTAAGTATTTAAAAGAGCATTGTTACAGGACGATTATCAAAGATGTCATGTACATGTATCTTGTAATTGATTTTTGCTAGAAAGCCTCCCTTCAACGTCACCTACTGCCCCAGCCAACACGGGGCATTAATCCAATTCTGTTTATTTTTTGTGCCAGCGTCGAAGACGGTCAGCCCATATTAAAACAGCATTGGATGAATGCCTCGTGTTTAAACTCCATTATGATACAGAGCATATTTTGCTGTACAGGAGGGTGTGGAATCTACAGTCTGGGAACGGATTTTATATCATGGTCGTTTGTAACCAACGCAAACTGAAAGAGCAGTCGCCCCAGAAAGAGTTCTAAAAAGAGTGAGTTGCGGTAACAGAGTGGCTTGTTCAAAGGGGGGGGGGATCTCACAAATCTAGACTATATCGTCCAACGATGTGCTCTTTTTGTATTGGCCAAACATGTAGAAACTGTGACAGCTCGGATGATTCAAACGCAATAATTTCATCATTTACCTGAGATTAATTTGTTAACTTGACGAATCTCAATCGGAAACACTCCAAAGCGTCACCCACCATGGTAGAATTAACTATAACTACCATGTGGGATTCATGTCGATAAACACAATATAATAAAATATGGTCATCTAAATAAGTTCCAGACTCCATGGGTTCGGCTAAAAAATACATTTTAGTTTCAACAACGAGATAGTTATCGCATATTTTCGGGTTTTTTAAGAGATCGCTTAACAAAATATTATGGCGGCCATCTTGAATTTGTGGTATTAAGAAAAGTACTGATATTATTTCTGATCATCTGGATAACCTCCTTGTACTTTAAAACATAGGTAGAGACACAAAAATCATTGTTTTAACTTCAAAAGTGGGGGATTGGGGTATAACCCTTTTTTTTAAATGGCGTTACCTGGTGTTATTTTGAATTAACTACTATGTGGGATTTATGTTGATAAATTCAATATAATAAAATAATGGTGATCTAAATAAGTGTTAGATTCCATGGGTTTGGCCAAAAAATACATTTTAGGTTCAACAACGAGATAGATATCTCATATTTTCGTGTTTTTTAGAAGATCGCTTAACATAATAAGAACAATATGGCGGCCATCTTGGATTTTTGGTATTGAGAAAAGTGCTGATATCATTTCTGATCATCTGTATCAACTCTTTGTGCATTAAAACATAAGTAAAGACACCAGAATATTTTTTTCCTAACTACAAAGGTGAAGAATTAGGGTATACCCCTGTTTTTCGAAAATGGCGTTACATGGTGGCGGCCATCTTGAATTAAAAAAAATGCACAAGGGGGATTTTTGGGGCATCTTCGGAATTCGTCTGGGGAGATGTCCAGGTATCATTCCTGAAAAAATCAGCTTTCTGCAATTTTATTCCAGGCTCCTGTGTTTTTTTCACTAATGCTCTTGCACTATATGTTCGTTGATGGGACTAGTCAGCAACAATAACAAATGTCAGAATAGTGACAAAATTGAACTTGAACAACGGCACCACAGAACACTGCGAAACGGAATTTTGTCCATGTGGCTCAAAAATTCCGTGGTTTGGCGACCTGGACCCGGAAGTGGATCCCATGTCAAACGAGACTAACACGCCCTATAAGTGGGTTTGTGTTATCGCCAACCACGACTGTTGGGCTTGGTGTTTTCTTGAAGCCGCTATCGCAGTTTGCACTATTACCAGATCTCTTTGTTAGACATTTCAGAAATGATCTTCCCGTTTCTCCATAAAGACCACAGAGTCTGAAACTTGTACAGTTGCACCTACATAGATACTAGAGAGTTTCTGGTAAACTACATCAACACAACAATTGGTGTTTCATAGTGGTTGTTGACATACTTTACATAATGCTTGCATGTTCCTTCAAATGCGATTCCTTTACACAAAGAGACTCTATGAAGTAAGGTACCTCTATGATCTAATATATATTGAATGTAAATTTTGGGTAGTGGTGTGTTATCAGGCATGTGATGTCACAGTGCATCAGCTAGACTATGCTTACATCATATGGTTATAATAATTAGCCAAAATAAAATCACCGATTTTTTTATGATTTTAGCCTGAGCCAGTCCCTATAAACCAGTAATTTGGTAATATACCCTGGCAAAATGATCCTACAAATGTAAAATCCAGATTTGCGGTTGCATGAGAAATAATGTAAGAAGTAAAATTTAAAAAAGGTATTTTAAGTGTATGTGGTTCTGTTGAATATATCTAGCAGCTGTATATGATATATCGACATGTTTTGACATTATTATGTTATAGATACAGATATACTACAATACAGGTGGCTACTTGCATATAACATGCAATTATGAACTGCTCATTTTGTGTGGATTATTATGTGCATATATGATTTTATCATATTAATTATCAAACTGTAAACTGTCCCATATATAAACACTTTATATAACACCTAATATATTTTGTTTCAGGGAAAGGGGGCACTGACGACTTACTGGCTTGACAGATATCATGTTGACCCTGTGATCTCACTATGACCTTACTGTGACCTCACTGCGATCTACTCTTCTAAGTGAGTTCCCAGGCACTCATGACCGCAGACAAAAAAACTTTGCCAGCACGAGTAGTCGACATTACTACGGCACTGTTCGACTCGCACCGATCTTAAATCGGTTTACCAATCCAGACCGTTTGATTTGCACCAGAACCGACAAAACCATCAAACCTGCCTGCATGAAGGTTTGGTCGTTTGAATCTTGAGCCGGTTTGCAAAACTTGATGTTCTATCGACTCAAACTATTGGATCCCGTAATTTTTTTCAATTGTATCTAGACCTAATTAATATCTGTATTGTATTTAAATTACCTGCAGTGTTATGTAAATATTCAACCTGTGACATCTCGAACCCTTATTTGTTCAATCTGTGATAAACTCGTAGACTCTTGAACAGTGATTCCATGACTTTTCGAAGAGTGACATCATGATCTCTTTGAACAGTAATCCCATGACCTCTTGAACAATTACTCCATGAGATCTTGAACATTCAGCATTTAACCTCTTGAATAGTGACCCCATAACTTCTTGAATAGTAACCCCATAAACTCCTTGAACAGTGACCCCATGACCTCTTGAACAATGAATATTCAACCTCTTGAACAGAGATCCCATGAAATCTTCAATAGTGACCCCATGACCCTTTGAGCAGTCTCAAGATACTCAGTTAGAACAATGATCCCATTTGGTAAGATATATTGTATTTTGTTTGAAATCATTTTAGTAATTTACGAATTAACTTATGTTTCACTTTATTGTTGTCCATGTAGCCTGCATTATTTATGTATTGTTTAACGTTATTGTTGTCCATATAGCCTGCATTATTTATGTATTGTTTAACTTTATTGTTGTCTATATAGCGTGCATTATATATGTATTGTTTAACGTTATTGTTGTATATATAGCGTGCATTATTTATGTATTGTTTAACGTTATTGTTGTTCATATAGACTGCATTATTTATCTATTGTTTAACTTTATTGTTGTCTATATAGCCTGCATTATTTATGTATTGTTTAACTGTATTGTTGTCTATATAGCCTGCATTATTTATGTATTGTTTAACTGTATTGTTGTTTATGTAGCCTGCATTATTTATGTATCTGCATTAATTATTATTGCTTAACTTTATTTGTTGTCTATATAACCTGCATTATACATGTATTGCTTAACTGTATTGCTGTCTATGCAGCCTGCATTATACATGTATTGTTTAACTGTATTGTTGTCCATGTAGCCGGCATTATTGATGTTGTGATATAAATAGATATGAGATACGATTTACACATTTCATTATTATGGCCAAAAAGCGTAGAAATAAAAATAAATTGTATACACCGCTCTTATAACACAGAATTCTAGGACACAGTGAGTGTCAGAAACACTATTATAGGCCTACTTGAAAATGTTTTATATTTTAAAATATGAATTTAGTTTATATTTAGATCATTTATGAAAATAATATAGACATGGACAAATAACATCAAAGCCTGAATGAATAAAAAAAGAATTGAGACAGTGTCTTTCCTTTTGTAATTTTTACAATTAAATGATAATTATCATCATTCATGTGTTCGATCTTGGCATCGAAAGTAAAACTATTGCAGTTCTTAAAGAAGGAAACAATTTGTTATATCATCTCTGACAACCTCCGCAATAAAGACAGTCACATCTGGCAACGGAATGATTCTCCTAAACTAAGTAAAATAACAGACCATTTACATGGTGTTAGGTGTTAGGTGTACTCATCCTTCGTGTTCTGAAAAGTGACACTCGTTGGAAAAGCGCCGTTAAACAGTGATTTCCCGGTGATAGTTAAACTAGCAACGATCTGAGACTTTACATACTTTTCCTAATACGAGTTAGAAACTTTTTGTCATAGATTACGGCTAGTTAATTATAAAAAAAATATCTTTAGAAGGAAATAATCAAATTGTTGACTCGATACAGCTTTCCTGTCAATCTTGGTTAACGGAAAACATGGCATTGAAAAACGGGTGGATCTAAAATACAAAAAAGTAATGACCGAAATTTTGTCATAACTTGTCTTTTTTTCTTTAATGTGGTTGAACCATACTGACAATGGAATACATGTTGTCTATATATTAAACTCTAGTGCTACAGTTCTGTTGTTTAACCATACTGACAATGGAATAAATATTATCTGTATATCAGACTGTATATAGTGCTACAGTTATGTGGTTTAACCATACAGACAATGGAATACATGTCGTCTATAATATAATAAACTGTAGTGCCTCAGTTCTGTGGTTTGACAATACTGACAATGGAATAAATGTTGTCTATATCATGAATTGTAGTGCTACAGTTATGTTGTTTAACTATTCCGACACTGGAATAAATATTGTCTAGATATCAAACTTTAGTGCGACAGTTATGTAGTTTGCCATACTGACAATGGAGTAAATGTTGTCAGATAACAAACGTTAGTGCTACAGTTCTGTTGTTTAACCATACGGAAGTTGAAATAAATGTTTCTAGATAGCAAAATTTAGTGCTACAGGTCCGTGTTTCAACCATACTGACAATGTAATATATGCTGTCTATATATCAAACTTTAGTGCTACAGTTCTGTGGTTGAACAATACTGACAGTGGAATAAATGCTGTCTGTATATCAAATTGATCATACTGACAATGGAATAAATATTGTCTAGATTTCAAACAATAGTGCTACAGCTTTGTCGCTCAACCATATAAAGGGATACTGGAATATGGGTTGTCTACTTCTATATCAACAAGTCTAGGAGAACATATAGACTACATATTGTGTGTATTTAAACCTTGCTTATCAATAGCCGTTTTTGGCCTATATTTTTGTCTTTCAACACGGATAATTTGATAGAGTAATTAGCATTAACTTTGCTAGATTCACATAATGTTTTGACTCAAATTGCGCAATTGTGTAATTTTTACTAACTTTAGATTGTGGGTCGTCCTAGCGAGACCCACTTTCAAAACAGTAAACATTTCAATGTTATTATTAAGCGCTTCAAGCGTTAAGTAAAAAAAATAGCTGAATTACAATACAATCGTAGTTCAGCATATATTCGACACTGTGCGCATCAGACATTCGGAGCTACGAATCTTCAAAATGGTGTTATCTATCTTTGCCATGGATGAAGCATACATTGTTATGCTAGACGACAACATTAATAATTTGATTGCCACAAGACCTTAAAATACACGTGTAGTCCAGGACAGCTATGTCAAAAGTAGGGTCAACCCAATACAAATTGCAACATAAATTATTCCTTTACCAAAAGTCTCATAAATTATCATAAAACAACATATTAAAAGTCACATAGAATCGGAGTAGTGGATGAGTGCCTAATTTGCATAAATCCAAAATGGCCGCCATGAAAATTGACCAAGTCTTATTTTGGCGATATCTCGGCTAATAATCAATGAAGAATCATGATTTTCGTGTCTAAACTTATGTTTTCAGGGTCAAGGAATCTAATGAGCACTTAATTGTGCATCCTGGACATCCCGTTAACACCACAAATCAGAATATTTTGTATGACAGATGTGAAATCACCTCAAATTTCACGAATTTTGATTTTGCAACATGACCATAATATTATTATGCCTGACTTGATTATTGATGACCTGAACATTATGGCTCTTTTATAATAAACCGTGACCGAGAGGTAGCGTGCTCGGCCTCAGACCGCCAGGGCGCGAATTTCGAATCCTGTGTCTGGAGGACAAGTGTCATCTCAATCATCTCACCATCCTCAGGAGGTTCTCCTGGCCCAGTTTAGCCTATATGTGCACAAAGGTGGCCTAAAGCCCGATTCATTTCATTTATTTCCCCCGCCCGTCACCCTCTATAAACCCATTAGCTTCGTCTCAGAATTTCATTACATGTAAAATGGTCTAACTTCTGAAATACTTATCAAAACTTCGCAAAATTTTCAGCGTAGTTGCGACATGAATGGAAACTACTGTGTGTAAAACTTCATAACAATTGCTTTAGAATTCACTGAGGTATTTGCGAAGATTATTCACCCTGGTTGATGAATTTTCAGCGCCTGTTTTTGATGAAACATATAGAGAAATTTTATAAAAGATGTAACCGCAGCGTGATAAACTGTTTAATGGTTGCACAATAAAGTAATAATACTATCAGACTTAGATATTGATATGTTTCGCAAATATTGAATTATAGGGGGCCTATATGTTTGGGTTACTGAGACTAAAACAACTGCGTTGACGCATAGTTATAAGCAAAGATCAGCCGTAGGCCTATAGTTATAAATTAAACCAAGCTTAATAATATGTGTCCCCTTTTTATAACGTAGCATGTAATTATTTACACATAATGATACTATGAACAATATCAACCTCGCCTATAAACATAACCGTTTAATGGCTGCACTAAAACATTAACAGTAGTATAGCAAATTCCAGCCATAGCTAAATAATGATATCCTATAAACGCACATACTTTCATACAGGTATGTAAGTAGCGAGTCTAGACGTGCATTTGTATCTGATCTCAAAGAGATCCGTTGGAGCTGGATCTTTATCAGTTACGATTGGCAAGTTCGTCTTCCTTGCTGAACCAACAACCCCAGTCCAATGAAAGCAGTGCATTCAAATTAGTCAAAAATAAGGTATTACTTAAGATTCTAGGGCTTGACTATGACTTTATGATAAAACTTTTGCAGACTCGGATGGTCAAGGTTTACCTTTGTATACAGCGACTAGAGCGTCTTCACCTGCAAATATCACGTCATCCTTTGAGCTATTTAGATCATTGAAAACTAGCCCACTGTTCCCGAAATACTGCACTGGTGGATAGGAGTGTCAATGCTGTTTTTTTGCCAATCCCGACGCCAGATGTGGTATACCATCCAATAATGTGATGCATAAACGACACATTTCCGTACACTTCTGGACTGTTATTTACAATAAAGCAATACTCCAGCATTTTGGTGGATGATTTTCTCACTGCTTTGGCTCTGGTCTAAGATATAATTTCTGGATTTGGCATGGACGCATACCAATAGGGCGTGTTAGTCTCGTAGATTTGTAGCGGAACTTGGCGAGATACGCTACTTCTGGGTCCACTTGGCTCAGCGGGTAAAAACACGTGCTTTTTCCCACTGTAATCATGTTACAACTTTTGAAGTGTACATGTTTGCGTTCCTTATTAGAGCACGATAAACAATATATTCATGCCTGGCAGATTAAATTTTGTAAATCGTGTTAATTATAGATTGAAATAATAGGGCGTGTTAGTCTCGTAGATTTGTAGCGGGATTTGGCGAGATACGCTACTTCCGGGTCCACTTGGCTCAGCTGGTAAAAACACGTGCTTTTTCCCACTGTAATCATGTTACAACTTTTGAAGTGTACATGTTTGCGTTCCTTATTAGAGCACGATAAACAATATATTCATGCCTGGCAGATTACATTTTGTAAATAGTGTTAATTATAGATTGAAATAATATTGGGTGTAGTATAACAGCTCAATACATCTGTGTTAATTTAGACTGTGAAGTTGGTCTCTGAACCGGGTGACTGGCGTTTTTTACACTCGACGACGACGTGACACGTCACATTCACTGATTTCAACAGGGCATCATGACTACATGCCACACCCATTTTTGTCATGTTATGGCCTGATCGACAGCTCAGAATTTTCTACTCACCCAGATAGTTGTCAATAGTTAAACAATTTGACATAACCTGCAATTCTGGAGGGTCCAAGTTCGCCCTAATAATAAGACCAGAAAAATTAAATTCAGAGGAGTCTAGGACTAGGCCTAACGTTACTGTTCATAGTCCATGTAGTCAGTGTCTGTCATGTCTGATTGTAGACTTAAGATTGGCCATGACGTCATAATGAGATAAAAAATAACTGGACTTATTCTAGGGCTAAGCCTATGCCTCTAGGCCTAGGGTCATAATAGTCACAGTACATTGGATCACAAGGTTAATTTAGCCTATAATACTAACCCAGTAAACACAAGACATTCAAAGCATTTCAAAGCTTATATTTCTACTAAAGACTACCGTGAACCAAGAAAATTTACGCTCTTTTTATAGGCCTCTTTGACAATTTTGAGGGTTTGATAGAAACGGCAAAAAAATAGTCAGGGACATAACTGATGAATTTGGGGCTGTTCAACAATTACGTATAGCTTGGGGGGGGGGGGGGTTAAAGAGTTACGGAGCGTAGTCAAAGTAACGTTAAAAAGCGTTATGAAGACGGGGGGACCAAAAGCATCCAAAAAAGCGTTATTGTTAATTTTTGGAACGCCCCCCCCCCCCTCTCCCCCAAAGCTTATCCACTAAACCAGTGCACCAGGTGCGGATCCAATTCTTTAAAAAGTCCCCTAAATTAGCAAATAAACCTTGCCCTTGGGGGCGATCCTCCGAGCCCTCTGCGCCCTCTCCTTTTTCAAATCCTGGATCCGCCCCTGTGCATGGGGGTAGCTAGCCTGGGCTGCAAAAAAAAGTGGGAGACCGGATCCTCACAGTCCCCCCCCCCCCCCCCAGCCTGGAATAAACACTGCTAGTTATTGGTCACATTGACTGATCGATTCAAAATAAGAAAGATCTGACTGTTTCTAATTTTAATCAAACATTAAATGTGATTTCAGGCAGTCTAAGACTATGTATTGAGTAGGTCATATGCTATGACCTAGCAAATATTAAACATCTCACTTTCTATAGAATTTAAGTGATTACATTTTACTCTACAGCATGTTCTCTACTATCTCACTTTCTATATTTTAGAGGCTTAGATCAACAGGGAAGGTTATTTCATAAAATTGAATAAATCTGACAACATGTACCGGTACATGTAGTTATTTTGAATAAATATTTCATCTTCAGAAACTGACATATTGGTGTACAAACAAGGAGATCATATTGGTGTACAAACAAGGAGATCACTGTCTTGGTGTTTTATACATGTAGGGTCTGTAGAAAAACAGCATTATTATAGGCCTACTCTCAACAAATCTATTTTCCCATTCAAATATGAAATCATAAACACCAAAATATTATAATAATATATATATGTAGATCTATAATTATACTGTATATAGAAAGTCCAAGACTGGAAATTTCAGAACATACAAAAAATATATGCTTTAACTGGAATATGGTAAAATTTGTTAACAGGGTTGAAAAAATTGAGAATTAACCCTTGGATTGAACTGTAGTGGGCCTACTATAAAATCTACCCAGAGAGCTAGCTAAAAGCTCAGATTGGTAATCACTCTGGACAGTCTGACATACACACAACCAGTTACCTAGGCTATAACAATCTTGCTTGATTATTGAAACACACTTCACTTTTTATTCAAACACATTTTATTTTGTAGAAATTTTCAAATACAATAGATGCACAAGCCAGTTACCTAGGCTAAGATAAGATAAGATAGAGTCTACCTAGGCTATATAACAATCTTGATTTAATATTAAAGTCATACACATTTCACTTAATATTCCAACACATTCTGTAAAAATTACAAACCACAATAGATTCACAAGCACAGATAGTAATATTCTGTTGCGATAATTTATTTGGACTAGCTCCCACATCAATGAGTATAAATGGATATGTAACAAATGTGTAAATCTTAGAACAATGGTACCCTATGAATTTGTTCTTCACATATTGATCATTAAAATATATAATTTATTAACTGAACAATATTAACAGTAATGTTTGGGAATAAAAGTACCCTTATACAAACATTTCCAAGAATCCCACCCTACAGACATTGTGTTACATGTAGACCTTACATAATGACAGTATCAAAGGACATAAATTTGAAAAAAATGAAAATAAATAAGTGAACTATGATGAAATGAAATGAATAATATTAGGATGTTCTGGCATTTCATGAATTAGTATAATAATAACTATACTAACTTGTGTGTTTCATAAATCAATTCATTTTTCATTCAGAATGAAATGGGAGTTGCATCAGCTCTTCACATCTAAAGTTGAATGGAAATGAGAAAAGAGTAGTCTATTTAAATTACAACTTTATAAAATCTAATGAATCACAGTATTAGCTTCAGACTAGTCGACAGATTTAGGATCTATATTTTTAAGACTAGAAGATAATAATCATTTATTGCAAAGAAAGGAAAATATGTTGTCTAGCTCATCAGTGCATTAAGTAACTATTAGATGGTGATGAAGAATGCTGTATTGTCAGAACTGGAGGTGGCCAAGTAAGTGATCAAACTTGAGGAGTATTGTGTAATTCCTGCAAAAAATACAAAAATAACATAAAAATTGTATGATAATTACTGGTATCCAATAATCACATAATCTATATCTAATATTGACAGTTTTACAGTACAAAGATAATTTCACATCTAAATAATTTCACTCTTAAATATTTTGGTGGAATATTTGTCTTGAGAAATGTATACATGCCTACATGCAAAATATTGAACAATCACCATGATTAACATAAGAGTAGGTTGGTGACATACATACAATGGCAAATGTTATCCATGAATTTACACTTTTCAATTAATAAACACAATTCAATGAAATAGAGCTACATGTAACCTTTTTTTTCAATGAGAAAGGCAAACATTTTTTTCATAGCAGAGTTTAAACAGGCACATTTTTTTCCAAATGTACTAATTTAATCTTTCATTTCTGCAAATTCTCATCCCCATTCCCACCTATTTAGATTGTGCTGTATAAAATAATGTATTTTGCAGCAGTCAATTTGACTTCCAAGAAATTAGGCCCCTAGCAAATTCTTATTTCTAGTCATATGCAGCAATCCATAAAGTTTTAAAAAAAATGACCATGATTTAATTTCACGATTGAAACTGAAGAAAATTAACAGGTTGTTTAGTCAGAGGGGAGCTATATTTGTAATATTACATGTTAAAACATAGACTTTTTAACTATTGTTTACAATGGGCCTAGGCCTACTGGACTACTGATTTTTTGAAAATTATGTAGGCCAAGTACTCCTATTATTATTAACCCCTAAGCCTAAGGCGCTGAAATATTTCTGTATAAACCACGAGACCAAAGTGGCAAATGTTTTTTTTCTGCCTCTTTTGAAAACCTGCTACTATGCCTATGTAGGCTATGACTAGGCCCTATACTCTAGTCTATATATAATTTAGACTACAACATGTTAGGCCATATATGCATGCGATAATAGGCCTATGAGGCTATGGGTTTAAAGGGGTGATGATGAAACCCGAAAGCAAGCCAATTGCCGAAAGCAAGCGAAAGCAAGATCCCCGCACCGAAAACAAGCTTATACAGGCAGAGTTCAAAAGTGAAACATTATTTTTATATTGATTTATCATGCGCATATATCGTTAGTAAAAAATGTATATTGAAATATATCTTTAGATCGGTATTTCGTAGAAAAAACGTATAATAACTATTAACTATCCCCACCGAAAGCAAGCCCATATAGGCAAAATTCAGGTGAAAAGCATAATATTTCTGATGATTTACAACGACTGAATTATTGTAGGAAATATAATGTATAAATGAGAAATAATTTTATCAATTATTTTACAAAATGTAGTATTGTATTACATGTATTAAATAATACCGGCGACGAAAGCAAGATCCCCGCACTGACAGCAAGCCTTTAATGGTAGAACTCGGAAGTACCATTCGAATTATTTTTCAATATAAGAAATTACTACAAAACATTGATAATGACATGTTTATCGAAATTTTATATTGCAGACAACGAAAACAAGATCCTTTCCCTGAGAGCAAACGTATATAGTTATATATATAACATACAATGTACTAAACTGTGTGCACTGGGCGACGAAAGCAAGATGCTACCACAAAAAGCAAGCGAGTGACTTGTGTAACACCTGGCGACGGAAGCAAGATCCTAGCCTGTCACCGAAAGCAAGATCACCCCCCCCCCCCCCATCCAAAGTTAATGCTTGTAAAAGAATAAAATATTTTATCAATTGTAATTACACATAGGCTATTATGCAAGTGTTGTTATTTAAAGTTACTACAGCCAAAGAGCAAAAATAACTTTATAAAACCTATGCAATGCCAATGATAGTACTTTTACAGTTACTAATACAGTTTTATCGACAATTAAAATACCCTGCATATTAAAGCAAGTGGTGTGGGTGGGCTTTAGGGCGACGAAAGCAAGATCCCCCCCCCCCCCCCGGAAGAAAAGCTTCCAAGCGAAACAAATGTTTTATTGTAATTTCAGATAGTATGTCATGTGTTGTAATTTGCAGCTCATGTGAAAAAGGTTCAGGTTGAGCATAGGCCTACTTTTAACAAAGTAACTGTATACGACTCCCCCTCCCCCCACCCCACCCCCTACTTTTATACAAGGCAAAGAAACATGAATACTATACTCTTGTCAGCTGAAACTGTCATTATACGGGCTAATACCCAACGCGCCTTGCGTTTATTATTGATCTTTCAGGCTATTATTTATAATCTTACAATCTTCTAAATATTACTTGTTCGTTTTTTTTATAAAACGAAATATCGTTTTTTTCGCAACCATAGGGTCAAGCAGGTGGAAACCGTGATATGACACTTCTTTGTTAGTTTTTAGCGGCTTCTCCTTGACCAAACTAACACGGCTAACGTGCTGCTCCTGTTGATGATATGCTCCACGTAATTCCCGTGATTAACACGCCTAACAGTTATCACGAGTATAATATCACCTATATGGCACCTCTTTGTTATTTTTTCGCGGCTAACACGCCTAACAGTTATCACGGTTATAATATCACCTACACTTCTTTGTTATTTTTTTGCGGCTTCTCCTGACATGCTGCTCCTGGTAATGATATGCTCCACCTATATCCCGTGACTAACACCCGTAACGGTTATCACGGTTACAATTAGGCCTATGTATAGGCCTACTACTAATAATATTATTTATTATTATTATAATAATTTGGCCCAGTCAAAGTCAATGGCATTGATCATTAAAAACACTTTTCTCTTTGCTATGACTATGCTACTCGTACCGAAATTAAAGGTGTTTTTCACAATTTTTTTCTATATACAATACTCGGATACGGAGTTCTGCTTATGTTACATGCTTGACCACCCAAAAATAAATGGGTATGAAGCTATTTTATTCTGGTACGACGTTCTGCTATATTGAACGTCCAGTCAAAGTCACTCAACGAGAATGCTACTATAATCATGATAATAGGAATAAAGTTGTACGAAGTCCTGCTATGTTGAATGACCACCCAATAACAAGTGCTTGCAGTCAATGGACTGATTTGTCTTTTTTCATTTACATCCGTTTCATACACTGAAGCTGCGTTTTTTATATAATAATAATTAAACAATATACAATAACCCTTACAGTGCGGGGATCGACTTTAGTCGTCATTATGACTACTAAAGTCGATCCCCGCACTGTAAGAGTAACAATATTTGTAATGTTTGTCTTGTTTTTTATACTTGTTTATTATTCTTTGTGTGTTAGTATACTATATGTATAATAGATTATTCGTGTTAGTGTTAGTCGCGATTAAACCTCCTCGACCTGGGTTGAGAAAGGTGCGATCAGTCATAACACTTAGGTGTTAATACGTCATCAAAGTGATGGCAGCTACTGTTTGACGTGTTTGTCACGCGTAAATGCGTGGCGCATATCATAGACAGGGACATATCCTAACCAATCTAATAAACATGTCTGTCAAACTTTTCTCAACGGTTTCTACTGTATTTTTTCCCGTAGATTTCAAATCTGCCAGATACCATTCGAGATTTTGCATATTTAATTAGCTAATTTGCATATTTTCAAAATGGCCACCGAAAAAAAGGAATCGGCTATCAATACAGTTCCGGCAATCCTAGGAATGTGTTTTTGGGCCCTAAGTTCGGGTTTTGAGATCCCATAATGCAATTTTGACGACAATATTAATTTTGGGGTCATTGGAAGGTTATAGGTCACGTGACCATTGAAATACAATATCCAACATTCACGTTTTAGCAAAAAGTGCACAACTTGACCTTTTTTGGATAAAATGATGATTTGAAAGCCTGATAATATATATTTAATTTTAGAGAGTTACATCTTATACACAATACTATATTTATTAATACAAGATGGCCGCCATAATTTAAAATGGCCGCCAGCCGAATTCAAAATCAAGATATCCTAGTTTCTGGAAATCATATCTAAGCGATCTTAGTGGCTTGATTAAGGTTTTTTGGACCAAGGAATACAATGCCAAACATCATTATACTGTCAAATGATTTTTTAGAGGTTTTTGAAGTGTTTTTGATGTCTATAGTTTGATATTTTGGCAAAATTGTGTGATCCATCTACGCCACCATAGTTATATTTGAATGACTTCCTCCCAGAATGAGTTTATCATCCGCACACTGTTCTGAATTCACATACTAACATGATATAAAGTTAAACCATATAAATTACATGTGTATGACAGCGACAAAATAGGTAAATAAACATCATTTACATTATAATACGGCACTGTTATGTTGTAGAGTAAGTAAAACTACTACCCAAGGGGTTAACATCATATTTTCTGGAAAACTGACAGTCTGAGACGGCGTGTTGTAAAAGGTTGGGCACCTGAAATGAAATCTACATATATTTAGGATCACAACCTAGGTGCACAACCTTGCAAATCAACTACTGGAAATTGACAGGAGGCCAATAATGGCGGCCATTACCGAGAAACCTTAATTTGTCAATATCTCGGTCAATATTTAGGATAATTTCCTTTTAAAGTTGTCTAAATCTTTTTAGGGTCAAAGATCAATATAGAGCCAACCCTGAAGTGATTTTATGTATTCTTGACAAGATAGTACACAAAGCCATGCATTGATAGTGTGAAATTAATGCTTTGCGCTAGATATTATTAATCTCGTTTGATAAGAAAAACATTTCATGTGATAACAATGGTAAGTTTATTGATTATAAGCTAACATAAGTATTAATCCTTGTTGTGTTACATCACTTGTTACAATAATCACTTCAAAATATAATTAGCCTCATGTTACATGAAACAAAAACTAAGAGCGCTGAAAATAATACTGTCGAAGGAAGCAACATGCACACAACTACATTGTATATCGATCATAAGATTATTGAAAGTGAGTGTGCTTAAAAAGTATATGATGCAGTTATGCTATTCAATTATAAGGATTATGTGTTGTGTTGTGCAAAGCTGCATTTGCTTGGGGATCACCGACAGTCACATCATAATTAGCAGGGATTTTCCTTTTCTCACACTAGCAGTTCTTGTTGCAACCCTTCTTGCAGGGATGAAATTTTGTGAATCATATGTGGTGGCGACGGTGGGCTTGTACATGTAGACTGAACAGGAATCAGCTTGCCATTTTCTACAACCCATCCATAGTCCCAAGGCTTGAGGATGGCTTGGCTGCATGCTTTATATGCTGTTGGAAAGCATTTTCATTCGGTGGCAACAACTTCTGCAGTGTTGACTTATTAATATTATTTAAGAACGTTTTGTCTCTGAGCGTATCTATATCGCAGCCTTCTCTTGTGGAAATATGAGTTCACAAAAAGCTGCTGTGACTGGTCACACACATATATCGTGATTTCAATGGGAGCACCATCATCAGCAAAGTCTACCAGTGTAGTTATATCATTCAGCCAACTTTAACATGCCAGTAGAGAATGAATAGCCGAAGGTATCTCGTCCGTTGATAATGTGAATAAATGACAGTCCCCTAAAGTTTGCATGACCCATTGCAGCGGCAAAACTCGTGAATGGATAGCTGTCTTGAGATGAACGACCAATCATCGAAAATACAATTAAATGTATGTGACTGTAATCAGTACACTCTGTTTTATCCACCACCTAAGTGAAATTTAGTTGAACAAATGGAAGGATCACTTTGTTCCTCCTGGTACCATGTCTGACATAAAAAAGCAAGAAAGCGAGTCTTGTTGTAAAAACTCTTGAAAACCACTTGCATCGCTCCCTGTTAGCTATTTTGCTATGTTCAGCAGAGCTTCTGGTCTTGATGTGAAAGAAATGGTGTCCAAAGCTGGCATTACTTTGAACATCATAATTATAGATCATTTGATTTGTTCTATCAAATGATCACGTTACAGTAAGTAAAAAAGTACATCAATACTATTCCTTGCATGCTAATCATCACTGTTCTCTCAACATTATGTCTCCTGATGTTAATAGACTGATTTAAAAACTGCGTAAAAATAGTTCTCCAGGACATGATGGTGTAACCACCGAACATCTTATATATGGTAATGGTCCTATGCTGTGTAATGTATTGGCGTCTGCATATAATGTAATACTAGGTTTCTCTTGTGTACCAGATGTAATAAAAATGGGCATAGTTATTCCAGTATTGAAAAAATCTACCTTAAATGCTAGTATGCCTGAAAATTATAGTTCAACACACGCTAAAATGGTTGAACTGTTGCTTATCTCTGACAGTGTTATAAGTAATACCCAGTTCGGATTTAGAGCAACTCGGGGAACTTCTTTTGGGTGTGCATTATTGAATGATGTAATAGCTTATTTTCAAGAGCAAAGCTCTCCTGTTTATATATGTACGCTAGATGCTGAAAAATGTTTCGATAGTGTATGGCATGATGGGTTGCTCTATAAACTCCAGTCTGTCTTACCAGTAAACCACTGGTTAATAATATATAGATGGTATAAAGCTCTAAAACTGTTGTTCGATGTGATGGTCAGTTCAGCGAACCGTTTGTTGTTACAAAAGGTACACGACAAGGGAGCATACTTTCACCACATCTATTTTCCATTTTCATCAACGAACTTCTTGAAGAGTTGAAAAAGCTAAATAGTGGTCTTTGTATTGGGGATGTTAAACTTGAATCATTCGCGTATGCGGATGATGTAAGTTTGTTTAGCTCAACTGTAGCAGGTCTGCAAAACTTAGTTGATGCATGTTATTACTATTCCAAAAAGTGGAGTTTTAATTTTGATATTAAAAAAGCAAAATGTGTGACAGTTGGTGTAAACAAATTTAAAAATGAGCCGCGCTGGAGACTGGGATTTCAAACCATGGAAAATGAAATCACACTAGAAATGCTGGGGGTACTTTTCTCTAGCGATGGTCACTCTAACCCGCATGTTAACAATAGAATCATGAAATGCCGCAGATTATTTTATAGTGGCTGTGGTATGTCTTTTCCAGGATTCAATGTGGATATTAAAAAATATATATGGGATAGCGTGTGTGTGTCGACATTAAAATATGGCCTGGAAACAATGTACCTCTCAAATACTCTGCAAGTTAGAATCTCTGCAAGGCACTCTTTTGAAATCTTCACTTGGGCTGAGTATACATAACCACCATTCAAAATTAATTCGTGCTTTGAATGTAGCTCCAGTTGGCGAAATTATTGAAAAAGCAGTATGTGGTTTATGGAACAGAATTTTTATGGTTGACTCTCCGATGAGAGATCTATGTTCACATTTCATGGCCAGATACATTGTCTGTGGTAAAATATGTCCTAAAACCCTATTTTCCAGAATTTTAAATATAGGTGTTTCCCCGTTACTATGCACTCTTAATGCGAATGTATATAAATCGCCACAAATATTTTAAACCCGTGGCATTGAAGAGTCCCTTGCCAATATATTGACGGTCTCCGGCAATCCAATCTAGGGAATCTGTGTCCCATAAACTTTTACGTCTGCTTACAAGATATTAATCAGTATTAAAGAATATTCTATTCTGTGTTTTAAATGTATCATGTTTTAACTGGTAATATTTTTGTATTACATTTGTATGTTTTTAATGTGTAACCTTATCTGATATGTATGTATACTGTCTCCAGCTTGGAGGCTGAATAAATAATAAATAGGAAGCTCTTGTCACCCGTGAATGACTAGACTCAGAACCAGAAACCAAAATAGTATATAAGCGAAATTGATTCGTCTGACAAGAGTAATGACGTTTCTACTCTTCGGCAAATAAAACACAAAAAGTAAGTGGTGGATACATTAACATTAATAACTTTATTGGTGATCATGAATGTAGCAATATGCCTCCATCATTGTTCGCAGAAAACGGAAATAGCATGATAGCTGATGATGCCATGTTGCTTACATTGAAATAACGGTAGATGTGTATGACCAGGCAAAGTAGCTTCTTGTGAACACATAATCCAACTTCAAAGGCTGTGATATAGCTATTGATACTCCGATTCATCAAGTTTTATAATAACAAATTACTGCTGAAATTACTGCCACCCTCTTGCTTTAGAACATCATCTAAAGCGGGCAGCATTGGCAACAGCACTTGACAAGTCAGGTTACATCGCCAAGCTTACCTTCAAGCCTGAGGACTATGGACGGGTTGTATTAAATGATAAACGGATCCCAGGTAAATCTACAAATCCACCAAGGCCACCATATATGACACACACAATGACACGTGGCTGCAAGAAGGGCTGCAACAAAAACTGCTCGAGTAAGAGAATAAAAATCCCCTGCTATGTAGAAGACTGTAAGAGATATCTAAGCAAAGGTAGCTGCGTACAACACCTTGAGTCCTTGATGACGTGAGCGTAGGGTGATAGGGCATGGTGGGTTACTGCCCGATGTTCTGGGCATGTCTAGGGGATTTACCCTCAGACATGCCCAGACGATCAAAGACTTAGGTTTTGATATGCAATTTAATGCTGAAACACGGAGGCCTTTAGCACAGCTCCGCTATCCTCTGGTCAGATAGTCCTCAAGAGTCACAATAGTTGAGGGTAACTCCATTCATCCCACATGAGAGACCTAATGTCAAACACTATTGCCTGTAGTTTAGGCTCTAGCATGGCCAGCATCAGTGCCTGTACTGATGCGGGAGCTGCATTGGCACCACTATTTAGTAGAGGAAACAGGCTACCCCGCTGGCAATCCACCACAATATTATAGCTAGCCACGTGTAGGCTGCAGCTTCCCCAACATGCAACAGACGGGACAGAACCCAAATGACCCTCCCCAGGTGGGTACGAAAAGTACTACTACTAGCAATCATCCCAGTACCCCTTAGACTGACTATGTTATGGAGTGATTATAAAACCAAATGCTTTATCACTGCAAGGGCTAATACTTATTCTATTATCAAGTTTTTGATCAATAAACATTATCATTGTTATGACATCGAACGCTCATGGTGTTTTCTTGTCAAAAGTGATTATTAATATACAATGTGAAACATTTTTTCCAAAACATAAAGGCAGAGTTGTGTGTATATAGGCCAACTGATATACATATTTACAAGATATAACATCACTTCAGGACTGGTTTTATATTGATCTTTGACCCGTAAAATATTGTTCTAGACAACTTTATTAGCAAATTATCTTAAATATTGACCAAGATATTGACAAATTCAAGTTTTTCGGTAATGGCCGCCATTATTGACTTCCTGCCAATTTCTAATAGTCGATTTGCAAGGTTGTGCACCTAGGTTGTGATCCTAAATATATGTAGATATCATTTCAGATGCCCAAACTTTTACAACACGCCGTGTCAGTTTTCCAGAAAATATGATGTTACCCCTTGGGTAGTAGTTCTGGGTAGTAGTTCTACATACGCTACAAAATAACAGTGCCGTATTATAATGTAAATTATATGTCTATTTATCACTTTTATCGCTGTCAATACATGTGATGTATATGGTTTTACTTTAGATCATGTTAGCATGTGAATTCAGAACAATGTGCGGACGATAACCTCATTCTGGGAGGAAGTTATTCAAATATAACTATGATATAACACAATTTTGCGAAAATATCAAACTATAGAGATCAAAAAGACATCAAAAATTATTTGAAAGTATAATGATGTCTGAAATTGTATTCCTTGATCCACAAAACCCCAATCTAGACACTAAGATGGCTTAAATATGATATCTAGAAGCTCAGATATCTTGATTTTAGGTTCGGCTGGCGGCCATTTTGAATTATGGCTTTCTATCTTTTATTGATAAATATAGTCTTGTGTATGAGATGTAACTCTCTGAAATTAAATATATAATATCAGGCATTCTAATCATCATTTTATCTCCAAAAAGTCCATTTGTGCACTTTTTGCTAAAGCGTGAATGTTGGATATTGTATTTCAATGGTCACGTGACCTGCGACCTTCCAATGACCCCAAAATTAATATTGTCTTCAAAATTGCATTATGGGATCTCAAAACCCGAACTTAGGGCCAAAAAACACATTTCTAGAATTGCCGGAACTGTATTGATAGCCGATTACTTTTTTTTTCGGCGGCCATTTTGGAAATATGCAAATTAGCTAATTAAATATGCAAAATCTCGAATGGTATCTGGCAGATTTGAAATCTACGGGAAAAAATACAATAGAAACCGTTGAGAAAAGTTTGACAGACATGTTTATTAGATTGGTTAGGATATATCCCTCTCTATCATGCATGAGTTGCCAAAAAATAGATATTGCTTGTCACAAACGCAAATGATAATCTACAGATTGTAAAATAATAAATACCGTTTGTAGCCTAGCCATATTTTTAAAAGGCGCCGGGTAGTAATAAAATATAAACCGAGTTTCTTAGTAGCCCTAATGGTAGGCTATATTTATTATAGATATTATAAATGCCGTATTTTCATGTTGTTTGTTTGTAGTGGGGGGATTTTGTATTCCTGTAGTTTAAAAAATAACAATGATTTTTTATGAGCAACTTCAACCAGGTGTTGTTTACACATGCCACTGGTTTGCTTACTGTACGTAGTAGGATCTTGCTTTCGTGGCCGGTAATAGTTATTATACTTTATATTTTTTCGCGAATTACCGTACCGAATATGCTTTAATCTATATAATTTTTCAACGGTATGTACACACAATAAATCAATAGAAAATAAAAAATATTAGCCTATGATTATCACTTGAATTCTGCCTGTATACTATAGGCTTGATTTCGGTGCGGGGATCTTGCTTTCGTCGCCGGTAATAGTTATTATACTTTTTTTTCGGTAAATACCGATCTAAATATATATTTGAATATACATTAACTAACGATATATGCGCATGATAAATCAATATAAAAGTAAGGTTTGAGTTTTGAACTCTGCCTATAAACGCTTGCTTTCGGTGCGGGGATCTTGCTTTCGGCAATTGGCTTGCTTTCGGGTCTCATCATTACCGGTTTAAAGAGGTTGTCTGCGCTGAAGTGAAACTGAATGGGTTAAAGATTGTTCCAGGGCCAGGGGCGGATCCACGATCTGAAGTAAGGGGGTAGCTGGGGTTTGTTGATTTCGGTGCTAATAATATTCAGGCTAATTAGACTCTAGAGTCTAGCTTGACGCATTGAGCCTTGACCAGTGCAAAGGCAGTCTATTTATTTAACAGATCTCCGATATTCCGTCATTAAAGGTTAGACTGCAGGTACCCGATAACCGAAAAAACCGTGTCGAGACAAGGTCCCGGCATTTTACAAACTTCGGATTCAAATTAGTCTTACAAGATAAAAACAACACTCGCCTGAGACTATAGATTGGCACTTCTCTCACACATTCTATGTTCGTTGATGGGACTAGTCAGCAACAATAACAAATGTCAGAATAGTGACAAAATTGAACTTGAACAACGGCACCACAGAACACTGCGAAACGGAATTTTGTCCATGTGGCTCAAAAATTCCGTGGTTTGGCGACCCTGACCCGGAAGTGGATCCCATGTCAAACGAGACTAACACGCCCTATAAGTGGGTTTGTGTTATCGCCAACCACGACTGTTGGGCTTGGTGTTTTCTTGAAGCCGCTATCGCAGTTTGCACTATTACCAGATCTCTTTGTTAGACATTTCAGAAATGATCTTCCCGTTTCTCCATAAAGACCACAGAGTCTGAAACTTGTACAGTTGCACCTACATAGATACTAGAGAGTTTCTGGTAAACTACATCAACACAACAATTGGTGTTCCATAGTGGTTGTTGACATACTTTACATAATGCTTGCATGTTCCTTCAAATGCGATTCCTTTACACAGCGAGACTCTATGAAGTAAGGTACCTCTATGATCTAATATATATTGAATGTTAATTTTGGGTAGTGGTGTGTTATCAGGCATGTGATGTCACAGTGCATCACAGGGGCGGATCCAGGCCGGGTCAGGTCATACTTTACCATTCATAATAAAATATCAGTAGGTCCTACATGTCCTACTATTTCCACTTGGAAGATTTTACATTCCCATCATATCTGATCTCAAAGAGATCCGTTGGAGCAGGATCTTTATCAGTTACGATTGGCAAGTTCGTCTTCCTTGCTGAACCAACAACCCCAGTCCAATGAAAGCAGTGCATTCAAATTAGTCAAAAATAAGGTATTACTTAAGATTCTAGGGCTTGACTATGACTTTATGATAAAACTTTTGCAGACTCGGATGGTCAAGGTTTACCTTTGTATACAGCGACTAGAGCGTCTTCACCTGCAAATATCACGTCATCCTTTGAGCTATTTAGATCATTGAAAACTAGCCCACTGTTCCCGAAATACTGCACTGGTGGATAGGAGTGTCAATGCTGTTTTTTTGCCAATCCCGACGCCAGATGTGGTATACCATCCAATAATGTGATGCATAAACGACACATTTCCGTACACTTCTGGACTGTTATTTACAATAAAGCAATACTCCAGCATTTTGGTGGATGATTTTCTCACTGCTTTGGCTCTGGTCTAAGATATAATTTCTGGATTTGGCATGGACGCATACCAATAGGGCGTGTTAGTCTCGTAGATTTGTAGCGGGATTTGGCGAGATACGCTACTTCTGGGTCCACTTGGCCCAGCGGGTAAAAACACCTGCTTTTTCCCACTGTAATCATGTTACAACTTTTGAAGTGTACATGTTTGCGTTCCTTATTAGAGCACGATAAATAATATATTCATGCCTGGCAGATTAAATTTTGTAAATCGTGTTAATTATAGATTGAAATAATAGGGCGTGTTAGTCTCGTAGATTTGTAGCGGGATTTGGCGAGATACGCTACTTCCGGGTCCACTTGGCTCAGCTGGTAAAAACACGTGCTTTTTCCCACTGTAATCATGTTACAACTTTTGAAGTGTACATGTTTGCGTTCCTTATTAGAGCACGATAAACAATATATTCATGCCTGGCAGATTACATTTTGGAAATAGTGTTAATTATAGATTGAAATAATATTGGGTGTAGTATAACAGCTCAATACATCTGTGTTAATTTAGACTGTGAAGTTGGTCTCTGAACCGGGTGACTGGCGTTTTTTACACTCGACGACGACGTGACACGTCACATTCACTGATTTCAACAGGGCATCATGACTACATGCCACACCCATTTTTGTCATGTTATGGCCTGATCGACAGCTCAGAATTTTCTACTCATCCAGATAGTTGTCAATAGTTAAACAATTTGACATAACCTGCAATTCTGGAGGGTCCAAGTTCGCCCTAATAATAAGACCAGAAAAATTA
This sequence comes from Flabesymbios commensalis, assembly GCA_964017125.1. Taxonomy (NCBI): domain Eukaryota; kingdom Metazoa; phylum Annelida; class Polychaeta; order Terebellida; family Flabelligeridae; genus Flabesymbios; species Flabesymbios commensalis. Next base: position 40,155 of record CAXHKU010000283.1, read on the forward strand.
AATTCAGAGGAGTCTAGGACTAGGCCTAAGGTTACTGTTCATATTCCATGTAGTCAGTGTCTGTCATGTCTGATTGTAGACTTAAGATTGGCCATGACGTCATAATGAGATAAAAAATAACTGGACTTATTCTAGGGCTAAGCCTATGCCTCTAGGGCTAGGGTCATAATAGTCACAGTACATTGGATCACAAGGTTAATTTAGCCTATAATACTAACCCAGTAAACACAAGACATCGGCCCAACGTCTTCGACGTTGGTCCAACATGGGATAAATGTTTAATACAAATGTTCTTTGTTTGCTATAGCCAACTCTTAACATACTAGGGCTAGGCCTATAATATAGTCTAACGTTATAGACTATAGTAAAAGTCACCTTAAATCAGTCACTTTCGCGTTGCATGTTTTTCGCTTATTGCTCAAGCAATTTTAATCCGATTTTCATGAAATTTGACAAGCTTTAGTTTCTAGTCTTACGGCACCTGCCCTGAAAATTTCGGTGGAAAATATTATATAGTTTAAAAGTTAGACCATTTGACATGTAGTTTTTGCGAATTATGACGCTCCTCTATAAACCCATTGCACGCTATCAGCTTCACTCACGAAATTCCACTACTTGTCAAATGGTCTAACTTTTGAAATACTCATTCAAATTTCATGAAAATTGATTCAGAATTGACTGAGAAATCAGCGAAAAACACCCAACGCTGGTGGAAGTTGACTGCAACTATAGTTCTACTAGACTATAGATTTAGGACTAGGCCTACTCATTTCAAAGCCTATATTTCTACTAAAGACTACCGTGAACCAAGAAAATTTACGCTCTTTTTATAGGCCTCTTTGACAATTTTGAGGGTTTGATGGAAACGGCAAAAAAATAGTCAGGGACATAACTGATAAATGGGGCTGTTCAACAATTACGTATAGCTTGGGGGGGGAGGGGGTTAAAGAGTTACGGAGCGTAGTCAAAGTAACGTTAAAAAGCGTTATGAAGACGGGGGGACCAAAAGCATCCAAAAAAGCGTTATTGTTAATTTTTGGAACGCCCCCCCCCCTCTCCCCCAATGCTTATCCACTAAACCAGTGCACCAGGTGCGGATCCAATTCTTTAAAAAGTCCCCTAAATTAGCAAATAAACCTTGCCCTTGGGGGCGATCCTCCGAGCCCTCTGCGCCCTCTCCTTTTTCAAATCCTGGATCCGCCCCTGTGCATGGGGGTAGCTAGCCTGGGCTGCAAAAAAAGGTGGGAGACCGGATCCTCACAGTCCCCCCCCCCCCCCCCCCCAGCCTGGAATAAACACTGCTAGTTATTGGTCACATTGACTGATCGATTCAAAATAAGAAAGATCTGACTGTTTCTAATTTTAATCAAACATTAAATGTGATTTCAGGCAGTCTAAGACTATGTATTGACCTAGCAAATATTAAACATCTCACTTTCTATAGAATTTAAGTGATTAAATTTTACTCTACAGCATGTTCTCTACTATCTCACTTTCTATATTTTAGAGGCTTAGATCAACAGGGAAGGTTATTTCATAAAATTGAATAAATCTGACAACATGTACCGGTACATGTAGTTATTTTGAATAAATATTTCATCTTCAGAAACTGACATATTGGTGTACAAACAAGGAGATCATATTGGTGTACAAACAAGGAGATCACTGTCTTGGTGTTTTATACATGTAGGGTCTGTAGAAAAACAGCATTATTATAGGCCTACTCTCAACAAATCTATTTTCCCATTCAAATATGAAATCATAAACACCAAAATATTATAATAATATATATATGTAGATCTATAATTATACTGTATATAGAAAGTCCAAGACTGGAAATTTCAGAACATACAAAAAATATATGCTTTAACTGGAATATGGTAAAATTTGTTAACAGGGTTGAAAAAATTGCGAATTAACCCTTGGATTGAACTGTAGTGGGCCTACTATAAAATCTACCCAGAGAGCTAGCTAAAAGCTCAGATTGGTAATCACTCTGGACAGTCTGACATACACACAACCAGTTACCTAGGCTATAACAATCTTGCTTGATTATTGAAACACACTTCACTTTTTATTCAAACACATTTTATTCTGTAGAAATTTTCAAATACAATAGATGCACAAGCCAGTTACCTAGGCTAAGATAAGATAAGATAGAGTCTACCTAGGCTATATAACAATCTTGATTTAATATTAAAGTCATACACATTTCACTTAATATTCCAACACATTCTGTAAAAATTACAAAACACAATAGATTCACAAGCACAGATAGTAATATTCTGTTGCGATAATTTATTTGGACTAGCTCCCACATCAATGAGTATAAATGGATATGTAACAAATGTGTAAATATTAGAACAATGGTACCCTATGAATTTGTTATTCACATATTGATCATTAAAATATATAATTTATTAACTGAACAATATTAACAGTAATGTTTGGGAATAAAAGTACCCTTATACAAACATTTCCAAGAATCCCACCCTACAAACATTGTGTTACATGTAGACCTTACATAATGACAGTATCAAAGGACATAAATTTGAAAAAAATGAAAATAAATAAGTGAACTATGATGAAATGAAATGAATAATATTAGGATGTTCTGGCATTTCATGAATTAGTATAATAATAACTATACTAACTTGTGTGTTTCATAAATCAATTCATTTTTCATTCAGAATGAAATGGGAGTTGCATCAGCTCTTCACATCTAAAGTTGAATGGAAATGAGAAAAGAGTAGTCTATTTAAATTACAACTTTATAAAATCCAATGAATCACAGTATTAGCTTCAGACTAGTCGACAGATTTAGGATCTATATTTTTAAGACTAGAAGATAATAATCATTTATTGCAAAGAAAGGAAAATATGTTGTCTAGCTCATCAGTGCATTAAGTAACTATTAGATGGTGATGAAGAATGCTGTATTGTCAGAACTGGAGGTGGCCAAGTAAGTGATCAAACTTGAGGAGTATTGTGTAATTCCTGCAAAAAATACAAAAATAACATAAAAATTGTATGATAATTACTGGTATCCAATAATCACATAGGGTAAGTTGTCCTAATATGAGCATGCTCTTAATATGAGCATAGCTGGAATTTCCATGAAATATAGTCACCAGGTGGTGTATTTCGCCTTATTTTGCGAGGACAATGTCAAGGCTTCTAATTGAGATTAGTTTTATTCAGCATCAGATGTATCAGAACAAATCAAGTGACTTCAACTGAGGTTTTTTAAACGAGTTCAATTTCGTATAAGCTTTAAATGTATGGTGATTCTATAGAAGAACATATAAAGATGTCAAGTTTGTTTCATGTCATCAATCATAACCTTATTTTTTTGATATGTGGGCGATAAAAAGAGTATCTATCTCGTGTTATTTGTATTGGTGAATTATAATAGCCATGCTCAAGTGTCCTATTATGAGCATAGCGGATGTTCCGATTATGAGCATATGCTCATGTTGGGAGCACCAATGTGCTCATATCAGGGGCATTCGTGGCAGTGAGTAAGGGTGTCCTACTACACACCATGATTTGTTTGTGTAAAATATAATAACCACAATTACTTAAAATAAATAGTTCTGCATTACCACATGGCATTTTTCATACGATAGTGGCATTGTTGAAGTAATAGCTAGGTTATCATTTACAAGTGTGCTCGTTTCAAAACTAGTCTACTGAATATCATTTACAAGTGGGCCTTGTATTGTTTAACTTTCAGTTCTGGGGTTTCACATTTAATAATTTTAATTATATTTTAGTTGAGAATAAACAGTTTGTCTGTTTTTTTAAATCTAATTAAACTTCGATGCATGTAAATGATCAAAGACAGCGCCTTTTGTATTTTTGTCGATTCAGGCACTTCAAGGAATTTCCCACTGAACCTACATAATTTATTTTTATATCACCTATGTAAAATGCCTTTACCTATAGAATTTAAAAGTCCGTATAATTACAAAAAATCTTTTTTGCGATGAGCAAGTCATTTTTAAATCTTCAGTCATGACAGGTAGACATGAGACGAAACGTCCATAACGTCATTATGATAAATCATATTGGGGGGGGGGGGAGGTTTCCAGAGGTCAATAAATTACTATGCTGTATCTTTCACGCCAATAACGCAAATATCGTTTACTGTTCCTTTTTCATTTTAACAAAATTAACAATGCCTTTGGAATTTAAGAGTTGTCTTGGGGTTCTTAATTTAGATAAAATATGAAATAATTTCATAGCCTTGCGGATTCAGTGGTGGACCTAATTTTCAACTAAAATTTACACACCACAGCTGGTAATTCAACTACGGGGATCCGGTTCATGCTCTCATGGGGAATTTTGACAACTAAGGCTTCAAGTGGTGCTTATTAAAGCTTATTTCTGTACAAATATGTCGTTTTTTATTTTGAGATATTGAAGGGTGGGAGGGCGCACCCCAATGGATCCGAACTGTGTTATTCCACTGAATTAGCTAAGTGCACTATATTTGGACAAAGTTTATTTAACTGATCATTCCTTGGATACATCTATAATAATAATTTATGAAAAAGTTCTGGTATCGTGACGATATAGAGCTAATTAAGTTTAGGCCTACGCGTTTTACAGCAAGTTCCAGGCAGCCCCCTCCAGGGCTGCTTTAGTGTTAGCAAGGAAGATAATCTGGTGAAATTGCCCATTAATTTGATCTTAAATCTCTACAATTGAGATGTGGATTCCCCTGAAGCCAATTATTTTCCTCACCGCAAATGACTGGGACTGCGATTTTTATTTGCATACAGTATCTACATAAGCGAAGTAGACCAAGATCAGCAGGCATATTCCCTCATAATATAAAATAATAGAAAATACATGCACTACAAACTTTAGTTTATCTGACATTATTTCCCTACCTATGTGAGAGTAAATAAATTAGTGAAATAGTTGCCAAATGTCACTTTTCGACAGTGGTCAGTAAACAATATTTAAAAAAACAGTGCAAACTTTATGATAAAAAATGAAACTGTATATGTACAGATGACGACGCGAGGGTGGGGTGGTTGGGCATCGTGAGTTATTAAGGTTGTTTTCCTTCACTCACCCATTTTGGGCATGCCTGGGGGGCTTACAACCATACATGCCAAGACGTCCAGAGACGTGGGTTTTACTGTGAAATATATGGTGGAACGCCGACGCGTGTCGCTCAGCTCGGCTATCCTCTGGTCGCATAGTCCTCAGAGTAACACAAGTTTCAATGAGGGGTAATGCATGCATTCATCCAATTGACCTAATTTCAAACACTCTATTGCTGGTGGTGAAAAATGGTGTTGAAATAGTCGGTACTTCAATAAAATGAAAAGTACTAGTACTAACAACTATTCTAGTTCCCCACAAGTGTATTTTGTATCTTTCATTCGCCACTCTATTTACACCAATTCGAACATAATAATTTTTTTGGAAACATAGATCTTGAAAAATCTTGTGCGTGGAACGAGTTTTATATTTGAGAAAAGTTATACAATAAATCAGGGACAAAATATAACACACTGCACCTAATATGAGCATAGGGGATCCTTTATGAGCAGACCTGCTCAAATTTGGAACACCCATAAATGTATTCACAAATAAATAACAGTCTTTGATTCTTCAAGTGTTTTTAAATAATCATTGAGCCAGCATATAGAAAAATGTTATATTCGTGTAATGATTGAAATATTCTTTAAAATTATCCTCGTACAAAACATTTAGCTCCATTCTGATGACCGTGACAGCCAAAACAGTGTCATGTTAAATAGACAATGTTCCTAATATGAGCACGGTAGTTCCTTTATGAGCATTCCTGCTCATTAAAGGTACTGGCCATGCTCATCTTATGAACAGATGTTCCTATTATGAGCAGGATTGCAAAAAAATTAAAACTTCCTCAAAATAAAAAAATGTCGTCATCAAAAAGGCGAAAATATATATTTTGATAGAAAAATCATACATATGTATATTTTTTTAAGTTCAGTTGTCATTGACATATTATTAACGCTCACAGGATAGTGTTCCCATACTATGCTCATAATAGGCACTTCTCCCTAATCTATATCTAATATTGACAGTTTTACAGTACAAAGATAATTTCACATCTAAATAATTTCACTCTTAAATATTTTGGTGGAATATTTGTCTTGAGAAATGTATACATGCCTACATGCAAAATATTGAACAATCACCATGATTAACATAAGAGTAGGTTGGTGACATACATACAATGGCAAATGTTATCCATGAATTTACACTTTTCAATTAATAAACACATTTCAATGAAATAGAGCTACATGTAACCTTTTTTTTCAATGAGAAAGGCAAACATTTTTTTCATAGCAGAGTTTAAACGGGCACATTTTTTTCGAAATGTACTAATTTAATCTTTCATTTCTGCAAATTCTCATCCCCATTCCCACCTATTTAGATTGTGCTGTATAAAATAATGTATTTTGCAGCAGTCAATTTGACTTCCAGGAAATTAGGCCCCTAGCAAATTCTTATTTCTAGTCATATGCAGCAATCCATAAAGTTTTAAAAAAAATGACCATGATTTAATTTCACGATTGAAACTGAAGAAAATTAACAGGTTATTTAGTCAGAGGGGAGCTATATTTGTAATATTACATGTTAAAACATAGACTTTTTAACTATTGTTTACAATGGGCCTAGGCCTACTGGACTACTGATTTTTTGAAAATTATGTAGGCCAAGTACTCCTATTATTATTAACCCCTAAGCCTAAGGCGCTGAAATATTTCTGTATAAACCACAAGACCAAAGTGGCAAATGTTTTTTTTCTGCCTCTTTTGAAAACCTGCTACTATGCCTATGTAGGCTATGACTAGGCCCTATACTATAGTCTATATATAATTTAGACTACAACATGTTAGGCCATATATGCATGCGATAATAGGCCTATGAGGCTATGGGTTTAAAGGGGTGATGATGAAACCCGAAAGCAAGCCAATTGCCGAAAGCAAGCGAAAGCAAGATCCCCGCACCGAAAACAAGCTTATACAGGCAGAGTTCAAAAGTGAAACATTATTTTTATATTGATTTATCATGCGCATATATCGTTAGTAAAAAATGTATATTGAAATATATCTTTAGATCGGTATTTCGTAGAAAAAACGTATAATAACTATTAACTATCCCCACCGAAAGCAAGCCCATATAGGCAAAATTCAGGTGAAAAGCATAATATTTCTGATGATTTACAACGACTGAATTATTGTAGGAAATATAATGTATAAATGAGAAATAATTTTATCAATTATTTTACAAAATGTAGTATTGTATTACATGTATTAAATAATACCGGCGACGAAAGCAAGATCCCCGCACTGACAGCAAGCCTTTAATGGTAGAACTCGGAAGTACCATTCGAATTATTTTTCAATATAAGAAATTACTACAAAACATTGATAATGACATGTTTATCGAAATTTTATATTGCAGACAACGAAAACAAGATCCTTTCCCTGAGAGCAAACGTATATAGTTATATATATAACATACAATGTACTAAACTGTGTGCACTGGGCGACGAAAGCAAGATGCTACCACAAAAAGCAAGCGAGTGACTTGTGTAACACCTGGCGACGGAAGCAAGATCCTAGCCTGTCACCGAAAGCAAGATCACCCCCCCCCCCCCATCCAAAGTTAATGCTTGTAAAAGAATAAAATATTTTATCAATTGTAATTACACATAGGCTATTATGCAAGTGTTGTTATTTAAAATTACTACAGCCAAAGAGCAAAAATAACTTTATAAAACCTATGCAATGCCAATGATAGTACTTTTACAGTTACTAATACAGTTTTATCGACAATTAAAATACCCTGCATATTAAAGCAAGTGGTGTGGGTGGGCTTTAGGGCGACGAAAGCAAGATCCCCACCCCCCCCCCGGAAGAAAAGCTTCCAAGCGAAACAAATGTTTTATTGTAATTTCAGATAGTATGTCATGTGTTGTAATTTGCAGCTCATGTGAAAAAGGTTCAGGTTGAGCATAGGCCTACTTTTAACAAAGTAACTGTATACGACTCACCCTCCCCCCACCCCACCCCCTACTTTTATACAAGGCAAAGAAACATGAATACTATACTCTTGTCAGCTGAAACTGTCATTATACGGGCTAATACCCAACGCGCCTTGCGTTTATTATTGATCTTTCAGGCTATTATTTATAATCTTACAATCTTCTAAATATTACTTGTTCGTTTTTTTTATAAAACGAAATATCGTTTTTTTCGCAACCATAGGGTGGAAACCGTGATATGACACTTCTTTGTTAGTTTTTAGCGGCTTCTCCTTGACCAAACTAACACGGCTAACGTGCTGCTCCTGTTGATGATATGCTCCACGTAATTCCCGTGATTAACACGCCTAACAGTTATCACTAGTATAATATCACCTATATGGCACCTCTTTGTTATTTTTTCGCGGCTAACACGCCTAACAGTTATCACGGTTATAATATCACCTACACTTCTTTGTTATTTTTTTGCGGCTTCTCCTGACATGCTGCTCCTGGTAATGATATGCTCCACCTATATCCCGTGACTAACACCCGTAACGGTTATCACGGTTACAATTAGGCCTATGTATAGGCCTACTACTAATAATACTATTTATTATTATTATAATAATTTGGCCCAGTCAAAGTCAATGGCATTGATCATTAAAAACACTTTTCTCTTTGCTATGAGTATGCCACTCGTACCGAAATTAAAGGTGTTTTTCACATTTTTTTCTATATACAATACTCGGATACGGAGTTCTGCTTATGTTACATGCTTGACCACCCAAAAATAAATGGGTATGAAGCTATTTTATTCTGGTACGACGTTCTGCTATATTGAACGTCCAGTCAAAGTCACTCAACGAGAATGCTACTATAATCATGATAATAGGAATAAAGTTGTACGAAGTCCTGCTATGTTGAATGACCACCCAATAACAAGTGCTTGCAGTTAATGAACTGATTTGTCTTTTTTCATTTACATCCGTTTCATACACTGAAGCTGCGTTTTTTATATAATAATAATTAAACAATATACAATAACCCTTACAGTGCGGGGATCGACTTTAGTCGTCATTATGACTACTAAAGTCGATCCCCGCACTGTAAGAGTAACAATATTTGTAATGTTTGTCTTGTTTTTTATACTTGTTTATTATTCTTTGTGTGTTAGTATACTATATGTATAATAGATTATTCGTGTTAGTGTTAGTCGCGATTAAACCTCCTCGACCTGGGTTGAGAAAGGTGCGATCAGTCATAACACTTAGTGTTAATACGTCATCAAAGTGATGGCAGCTACTGTTTGACGTGTTTGTCACGCGTAAATGCGTGGCGCATATCATAGACAGGGACATATCCTAACCAATCTAATAAACATGTCTGTCAAACTTTTCTCAACGGTTTCTACTATATTTTTTCCCGTAGATTTTAAATCTGCCAGATACCATTCGAGATTTTGCATATTTAATTAGCTAATTTGCATATTTTCAAAATGGCCACCGAAAAAAAAGGAATCGGCTATCAATACAGTTCCGGCAATCCTAGGAATGTGTTTTTGGGCCCTAAGTTCGGGTTTTGAGATCCCATAATGCAATTTTGACGACAATATTAATTTTGGGGTCATTGGAAGGTTATAGGTCACGTGACCATTGAAATACAATATCCAACATTCACGTTTTAGCAAAAAGTGCACAACTTGACCTTTTTTGGATAAAATGATGATTTGAAAGCCTGATAATATATATTTAATTTTAGAGAGTTACATCTTATACACAATACTATATTTATTATTACAAGATGGCCGCCATAATTCAAAATGGCCGCCATCCGAATTCAAAATCAAGATATCTTAGTTTCTGGAAATCATATCTAAGCGATCTTAGTGGCTTGATTAAGGTTTTTTGGACCAAGGAATACAATGCCAAACATCATTATACTGTCAAATGATTTTTTAGAGGTTTTTGAAGTGTTTTTGATGTCTATAGTTTGATATTTTGGCAAAATTGTGTGATCCATCTACGCCACCATAGTTATATTTGAATGACTTCCTCCCAGAATGAGTTTATCATCCGCACACTGTTCTGAATTCACATACTAACATGATATAAAGTTAAACCATATAAAATACATGTGTATGACAGCGACAAAATAGGTAAATAAACATCATTTACATTATAATACGGCACTGTTATGTTGTAGAGTAAGTAAAACTACTACCCAAGGGGTTAACATCATATTTTCTGGAAAACTGACAGTCTGAGACGGCGTGTTGTAAAAGGTTGGGCACCTGAAATGAAATCTACATATATTTAGGATCACAACCTAGGTGCACAACCTTGCAAATCAACTACTGGAAATTGACAGGAGGCCAATAATGGCGGCCATTACCGAGAAACCTTAATTTGTCAATATCTCGGTCAATATTTAAGATAATTTCCTTTTAAAGTTGTCTAAATCTTTTTAGGGTCAAGGATCAATATAGAGCCAACCCTGAAGTGATTTTATGTATTCTTGACAAGATAGTACACAAAGCCATGCATTGATAGTGTGAAATTAATGTTTTGCGCTAGATATTATTAATCTCGTTTGATAAGAAAAACATTTCATGTGATAACAATGGTAAGTTTATTGATTATAAGCTAACATAAGTATTAATCCTTGTTGTGTTACATCACTTGTTACAATAATCACTTCAAAATATAATTAGCCTCATGTTACATGAAACAAAAACTAAGAGCGCTGAAAATAATACTGTCGAAGGAAGCAACATGCACACAACTACATTGTATATCGATCATAAGATTATTGAAAGTGAGTGTGCTTAAAAAGTATATGATGCAGTTATGCTATTTAATTATAAGGATTATGTGTTGTGTTGTGCAAAGCTGCATTTGCTTGGGGATCACCGACAGTCACATCATAATTAGCAGGGATTTTCCTTTTCTCACACTAGCAGTTCTTGTTGCAACCCTTCTTGCAGGGATGAAATTTTGTGAATCATATGTGGTGGCGACGGTGGGCTTGTACATGTAGACTGAACAGGAATCAGCTTGCCATTTTCTACAACCCATCCATAGTCCCAAGGCTTGAGGATGGCTTGGCTGCATGCTTTATATGCTGTTGGAAAGCATTTTCATTCGGTGGCAACAACTTCTGCAGTGTTGACTTATTAATATTATTTAAGAACGTTTTGTCTCTGAGCGTATCTATATCGCAGCCTTCTCTTGTGAAAATATGAGTTCACAAAAAGCTGCTGTGACTGGTCACACACATATATCGTGATTTCAATGGGAGCACCATCATCAGCAAAGTCTACCAGTGTAGTTATATCATTCATAGAGAATGAATAGCCGAAGGTATCTCGTCCGTTGATAATGTGAATAAATGACAGTCCCCTAAAGTTTGCATGACCCATTGCAGCGGCAAAACTCGTGAATGGATAGCTGTCTTGAGATGAACGACCAATCATCGAAAATACAATTAAATGTATGTGACTGTAATCAGTACACTCTGTTTTATCCACCACCTAAGTGAAATTTAGTTGAACAAATGGACGGATCACTTTGTTCCACCTGGTACCATGTCTGACATAAAAAAGCAAGAAAGCGAGTCTTGTTGTAAAAACTCTTGAAAACCACTTGCATCGCTCCCTGTTAGCTATTTTGCTATGTTCAGCAGAGCTTCTGGTCTTGATGTGAAAGAAATGGTGTCCAAAGCTGGCATTACTTTGAACATCATAATTATAGATCATTTGATTTGTTCTATCAAATGATCACGTTACAGTAAGTAAAAAAGTACATCAATACTATTCCTTGCATGCTAATCATCACTGTTCTCCCAACATTATGTCTCCTGATGTTAATAGACTGATTTAAAAACTGCGTAAAAATAGTTCTCCAGGACATGATGGTGTAACCACCGAACATCTTATATATGGTAATGGTCCTATGCTGTGTAATGTATTGGCGTCTGTATATAATGTAATACTAGGTTTCTCTTGTGTACCAGATGTAATAAAAATGGGCATAGTTATTCCAGTATTGAAAATATCTACCTTAAATGCTAGTATGCCTGAAAATTATAGACCGATAACTCTAAGTTCAACACACGCTAAAATGGTTGAACTGTTGCTTATCTCTGACAGTGTTATAAGTAATACCCAGTTCGGATTTAGAGCAACTCGGGGAACTTCTTTTGGGTGTGCATTATTGAATGATGTAATAGCTTATTTTCAAGAGCAAAGCTCTCCTGTTTATATATGTACGCTAGATGCTGAAAAATGTTTCGATAGTGTATGGCATGATGGGTTGCTCTATAAACTCCAGTCTGTCTTACCAGTAAACCACTGGTTAATAATATATAGATGGTATAAAGCTCTAAAACTGTTGTTCGATGTGATGGTCAGTTCAGCGAACCGTTTGTTATTACAAAAGGTACACGACAAGGGAGCATACTTTCACCACATCTATTTTCCATTTTCATCAACGAACTTCTTGAAGAGTTGAAAAAGCTAAATAGTGGTCTTTGTATTGGGGATGTTAAACTTGAATCATTCGCGTATGCGGATGATGTAAGTTTGTTTAGCTCAACTGTAGCAGGTCTGCAAAACTTAGTTGATGCATGTTATTACTATTCCAAAAAGTGGAGATTTAATTTTGATATTAAAAAAGCAAAATGTGTGACAGTTGGTGTGAACAAATTTAAAAATGAGCCGCGCTGGAGACTGGGATTTCAAACCATGGAAAATGAAATCACACTAGAAATGCTGGGGGTACTTTTCTCTAGCGATGGTCACTCTAACCCGCATGTTAACAATAGAATCATGAAATGCCGCAGATTATTTTATAGTGGCTGTGGTATGTCTTTTCCAGGATTCAATGTGGATATTAAAAAATATATATGGGATAGCGTGTGTGTGTCGACATTAAAATATGGCCTGGAAACAATGTACCTCTCAAATACTCTGCAAGTTAGAATCTCTGCAAGGCACTCTTTTGAAATCTTCACTTGGGCTGAGTATACATAGCCACCATTCAAAATTAATTCGTGCTTTGAAAGTAGCTCCCGTTGGCGAAATTATTAAAAAAGCAGTATGTGGTTTATGGAACAGAATTTTTATGGTTGACTCTCCGATGAGAGATCTATGTTCACATTTCATGGCCAGATACATTGTCTGTGGTAAAATATGTCCTAAAACCCTATTTTCCAGAATTTTAAATATAGGTGTTTCCCCGTTACTATGCACTCTTAATGCGAATGTATATAAATCGCCACAAATATTTTAAACCCGTGGCATTGAAGAGTCCCTTGCCAATATATTGACGGTCTCCGGCAATCCAATCTAGGGGATCTGTGTCCCATAAACTTTTACGTCTGCTTACAAGATATTAATCAGTATTAAAGAATATTCTATTCTGTGTTTTAAATGTATCATGTTTTAACTGGTAATATTTTTGTATTACATTTGTATGTTTTTAATGTGTAACCTTATCTGATATGTATGTATACTGTCTCCAGCTTGGAGGCTGAATAAATAATAAATAGGAAGCTCTTGTCACCCGTGAATGACTAGACTCAGAACAAGAAACCAAAATAGTATATAAGCGAAATTGATTCGTCTGACAAGAGTAATGACGTTTCTACTCTTCGGCAAATAAAACACAAAAAGTAAGTGGTGGATACATTAACATTAATAACTTTATTGGTGATCATGACTGTAGCAATATGCCTCCATCATTGTTCGCAGAAAACGGAAATAGCATGATAGCTGATGATGCCATGTTGCTTACATTGAAATAACGGTAGATGTGTATGACAAAGTAGCTTCTTGTGAACACATAATCCAACTTCAAAGGCTGTGATATAGCTATTGATACTCCGATTCATCAAGTTTTATAATAACAAATTACTGCTGAAATTACTGCCACCCTCTTGCTTTAGAACATCATCTAAAGCGGGCAGCATTGGCAACAGCACTTGACAAGTCAGGCTACATCGCCAAGCTTACCTTCAAGCCTGAGGACTATGGACGGGTTGTATTAAATGATAAACGGATCCCAGGTAAATCTACAAATCCACCAGGGCCACCATATATGACACACACAATGACACGTGGCTGCAAGAAGGGCTGCAACAAAAACTGCTCGAGTGAGAGAATAAAAATCCCCTGCTATGTAGAAGACTGTAAGAGATATCTAAGCAAAGGTAGCTGCGTACAACACCTTGAGACCTTGATGACGTGAGCGTAGGGTGATAGGGCATGGTGGGTTACTGCCCGATGTTCTGGGCATGTCTAGGGGATTTACCCTCAGACATGCCCAGACGATCAAAGACTTAGGTTTTGATATGCAATTTAATGCTGAAACACGGAGGCCTTTAGCACAGCTCCGCTATCCTCTGGTCGGATAGTCCTCAAGAGTCACAATAGTTGAGGGTAACTCCATTCATCCCACATGAGAGACCTAATGTCAAACACTATTGCCTGTAGTTTAGGCTCTAGCATGGCCAGCATCAGTGCCTGTACTGATGCGGGAGCTGCATTGGCACCACTATTGAGTAGAGGAAACAGGCTACCCCGCTGGCAATCCACCACAATATTATAGCTAGCCACGTGTAGGCTGCAGCTTCCCCAACATGCAACAGACGGGACAGATCCCAAATGACCCTCCCCAGGTGGGTACGAAAAGTACTACTACTAGCAATCATCCCAGTACCCCTTAGACTGACTATGTTATGGAGTGATTATAAAACCAAATGCTATATCACTGCAAGGGCTAATACTTATTCTATTATCAAGTTTTTGATCAATAAACATTATCATTGTTATGACATCGAGCGCTCATGGTGTTTTCTTGTCAAAAGTGATTATTAATATACAATGTGAAACATTAATTCCAAAACATAAAGGCAGAGTTGTGTGTATATAGGCCAACTGATATACATATTTACAAGATATAACATCACTTCAGGACTGGTTTTATATTGATCTTTGACCCGTAAAATATTGGTCTAGACAACTTTATTAGCAAATTATCTTAAATATTGACCAAGATATTGACAAATTCAAGTTTTTCGGTAATGGCCGCCATTATTGACTTCCTGCCAATTTCTAATAGTCGATTTGCAAGGTTGTGCACCTAGGTTGTGATCCTAAATATATGTAGATATCATTTCAGATGCCCAAACTTTTACAACACGCCGTGTCAGTTTTCCAGAAAATATGATGTTACCCCTTGGGTAGTAGTTCTGGGTAGTAGTTCTACATACGCTACAAAATAACAGTGCCGTATTATAATGTAAATTATATGTCTATTTATCACATTTATCGCTGTCATATAAATGTGATGTATATGGTTTTACTTTAGATCATGTTAGCATGTGAATTCAGAACAATCTGCCGACGATAACCTCATTCTGGGAGGAAGTTATTCAAATATAACTATGATATAACACAATTTTGCGAAAATATCAAACTATAGAGATCAAAAAGACATCAAAAATTATTTGAAAGTATAATGATGTCTGAAATTGTATTTCTTGATCCACAAAACCCCAATCTAGACACTAAGATGGCTTAAATATGATATCTAGAAGCTCAGATATCTTGATTTTAGGTTCGGCTGGCGGCCCTTTTGAATTATGGCTTTCTATCTTTTATTAATAAATATAGTCTTGTGTATGAGATGTAACTCTCTGAAATTAAATATATAATATCAGGCATTCTAATCATCATTTAATCTCCAAAAAGTCCATTTGTGCACTTTTTGCTAAAGCGTGAATGTTGGATATTGTATTTCAATGGTCACGTGACCTACGACCTTCCAATGACCCCAAAATTAATATTGTCTTCAAAATTGCATTATGGGATCTCAAAACCCGAACTTAGAGCCAAAAAACCAAAGAACTATATCAATGGAATGCTAGCTTTGACCGTTTCCGTGGGATTTCTGTACATCGATCTCCCGTCCAAGCAGACAGCGCCAGTCGGGTGGTTGGCTACTTCCGGTTTCACTGCTTACACTGACAATACGTTGTATTTTCATCATGGATGCTGCATGTTTTAGCCCTGAAATTCATCTTTCTGATATATTTGAGGTATGTAATTTGATGTATAATATTATTTTATTTACCATATTATAATTTTAATTAATTATGTTTCCAATATTAGCAATATTGCCTCGAATTAGCCATGTTTGTACACACTCCCGTACAACGCCGCCCACGACGCCGTCGACGGTCAGTCAGTCATGTCAGTAGGCCGGTCACGGCTACAGGTACAGCCTTAACTCAAACCGTGTCCGCCTCGCTGGGACCGGGGGTCTTACCTACATAACCTAGCCTCCTACCTATGCCTATTAAAATCCTGGATCCGCCCCTGCACTGTAGTTGAATATCAAACTCACCGGCTGACATAGCGCAGAGCCAGCGCCGCGATATTGTGAGTTGACAGCTTCACAGCTTTGACAGCTACTGCACTGTGTTTGTAACTGTGTAGTCTAGAAGTCTGTCCGACGGTGACAGTGGAGCCTGTGAAGGATAGTGCATAGCCATAGGCCTAGTCCAAAATGAAAGTTAGTTTTTCGGACTGCAGTCAGTCAATTCTCAAGCAATTTTCATGAATTTTGGTAAACCCTATTTTCTAGTCATTTGGCATTGATCTTAAATTTTTTTTTTATTTAGATGCAAATTCAAAAAAAATGTGAGAGGGCCCCCAGATGCCGCGAAAATCCCCCTTCCTTTAAACCCTGGATGCGCGCCTGAATTCCCATGCCTTCTGCGGGCATCCCGGCAACGCTGTGATTTTTTTTATACCTGGTCTTGGGATGCATTCCGAGAGCAGGATTTATTATTATTTATTTATTATTATAGGCCCCCTATAGTATATTCAAATAAACAAGTCAGAATCAGAAAACATGATAAAAGAAAAACTACATTGTGTCAAGGATCTGTTTTCTTCCACTGCTGTCTAGTTCAAAAGTTAGACCATTTGACATGTAAATGTCTAGTTATGATGCTCCTCTATAACATGTATAAACCCTTTTTAGAACTTCATTCTGGTTTATTCTCAGAATTGCGTTACAAAAATGTCATGTCAAATGGTCTAATTTTGTTAATGCTGAATGGAATTTTGCTAAATTTTCAGGGTTGTTGCCAAAAGACTAGATAGACTAATAATGATTACAAAATTGTGTGACAATTGCTTGAGAATTGACTGACTGATATTTATTTCACTTAATTTATCATTTATTTTTTTGTCTACAAAGTTGGATCTCAAACTAGGCTTTAACCGATTAGTATTGATGCAGGGGTAAAGAAGGCTTTACAAATTTAAGCGTGATAAATTTTAATGATGTGGAGCGAAGTTATCAGGCAAATTTTTTTTGAGAGCCATCAAATATTTATTTAGCGCATGTCCTTCACACAATTATTTATTTCATGAAAATTCAGTCTCAAAATATTTATTTTACCCTTTCATCCCTGAATTTACCATTGTCATCTTCATCAACTACAAGCCGCGAATTGCTGTCGCAATTCTCGACTTGTAGTGGATGTAGATGACTTGAAGTGGGTGGGAAATTGAAGAAAATTGCTGTGTATTAGTAAACTAGTTTCATGGAAATTTCCATTCTAAAACCCCTAGTCGCAGGAGAATTAGGTCTGTTTTCAGGAATGTAAAATGATGCTTTAATGCATCGTGAGGGCTTAAAGGGTTAAAAATACTCTAGACCCCTACCACCGTAGTGTAGGACCACCGGATATATATAGGCCCTATGCTAAAAGTAAAATATCCAGAGACAAATTTCGCACAAATATTTCGGATGCCCAAATTAGTGGGGTTTATAGTATAGACTATGGTGTATTATGATTTTTTTTTATTTGCCATGCACTGTAGGCCTATTTTAAAATAGAAATATATAATTATAGCTGTGAATACCCCAAGAATAGGCCTACTTTTAATTCCTCATAGTTCTGGTGATGCTGATGCTAGATGTAAAGATAATCTAGATCCTACTTGATTTATTTCCTAAGCAGATGTCAAAATCATATCTGACATATGAAATAAAAAAAAATGATAAAAAAAAATATCTGACATCTGGTTTGGAACCAGACAGATTGTTGACTATACTGTATCTGTATTTTGAACTATCCACATATTTTATGACAACAGTAAGCTTGTTGGATGTCTAAAATTTCCCACTAATAACGTGTTTTTTTTTGTTTTAGGAACTACTCAGTTACAACAGTATTACACCACCTGCTCTGGAAGTTTGACTGGTCATCTTCCACTACCCTGTGCTGCTGATATTACAGTCTGCTCTTTACATCATTTTAAAAAATACAAACATTGATATTCAGTAGAACAAATTAATGTGAAAGCCACAACCACCTGTCTGATCAGTGTCTTTGTACATTGGTTAAAAAATAAAATGTAATAAATGTCTGAATGGTTAGAGATATATTAGCAGTGTCTTGTATATATACATGTACATATATCTCTCTTATTACTATGACAAATAAGTCTGTAATGACTTTTATTTCTGTCAATAAAATATCTGTCTGTCTGTCTGTATATTAAACAAGAAAATCATATAGGCCTACATGGCTAGACTCAAATTGTCACTGCAAAAACCATAATGTATATTATCAGGTTTAATATGAGAGGTTAAAAACTACTGGTACTTGATATTAGAATATATTATGTCTAGGCAAAATTGAAATATATCATTTCAACCATTTTGGAAAGCTTCGCGGTTCCATTTTAATATGGCAGTTTATTCCTTGGTTGGTTTTCTAAGATTTTGTGTTTATATGTGTTTCACAAATTTTGGTAAAACCTTTAGTTTAATGAAATGACCAGCTTCAGAATTTAAAAAAACCCTGTGATTATCTGCTATGTTTTAATAGTTAATTGTCAAGATTAGTATCAAGTAAATTTTGAAAAATGGGTATAACAAAGAGCATATTAACTAAATAAATTGTCCAGATATACAAATATAGTGGTACATGTAGTGACATAGATTTTAAGCTCTCATAATGTTAAAAAAATATTTCATAGAATATTCATGTCCCACATTTTATGATTTATTTTATTATAGGCCTAGATCTACATAAAAGCTGTTTTTGGCTAATGTATAAATGGTATATATATTCATATACAGTTTATATTTTTTTTATTATACTTTTTATTTTTATCACACTGACATTTAGTATCATATTGAGTCTCTCTGTCAATGAACATAATAAAAGTTTTGTTATTATATCGATTTTGTTTCGTGTATTGTATTTTTATGATAATTATGATTAAAATGTGCATAATTTACCTGTATTTCTATCACTTGCCTTGGTACTCACATTTTGTTTTTCAAATTTAGGACACATATGTGGTCAGAAAAAATACAGTTTATATAAAGCCTGAAACATTCCAACGCGAGCACGTAAATTATGAAAAACACTTTTTTATCATTTCAAACGTGAAGGCGTATTTTCGCCTTCGATTTGGTTTGCTTTAGCAGTGAAATATATACCGGTAGGCTGTTTGATCCTTTTCTGGATCACTTTCACAATGTTGTTGTTGTTTTTATATATTTTATAATGTAATAAGCTTGTATACCTGTATACAGTGTCTTCAACTGAAGTGGTCCACTGCCGATTTTTACCACTGCACTTATAAATTGTGAGCATTTCTTTTTCACCTTATAGGCCTAAAATAGCAGTAGTCTGAATTAAGTTGTTCATTTAAATTTCAAATGAGTTATATTGTGCCCCATGTTATGATAGGCCTACAGTGACCACTTTTGTGAAAATATGTTTCTTATCAGCCAAAAGCCTGAAAATTGTTTAAAATTATGTGGAATCAGTTTATTTGACATGTATTATAGGCCTAGTAAATTGACATTATTACATCCCTTTATAAAACCATTAAATTAACACAATATATTTGCAACAAAAAATGTCAAATAGGTTCAGGCTTAACTACTGAAATATCCCATACAATAAATTATTATTTTTTCTTCGCTCGGCATCACCATGGGACTATAGCCCACCACTTAGTTTTAGTCATGGTTGTCAAACAATCTAAGCTTGCCCTGTTATTGATAGTCTATAAATAAATTTAAAGTGAAAACAATAAAAGTTAAAATTGAATGAACCTGACAAGGTTTGCATTTCAAGGAGACTATGACCATGATGACCCTAACCCAACATTGATCCAGCATTTGTCCGGTGACACTGCAGTGGTAGGCCCCCCACATGGTCATGGACCTGTCAGCTTTTTAATGATATTTAGATCTAGAACTGATGGGCCTTGCAAACTTCAAAAAATTCCAGACATTCTAAAATTTGGATAGAGCTCACCCCACCCCCCATCCATTTTTTTTTTTTTTAACCAATAATCAAAGATTTTAATTTTTTTTGGTTTTCCAATTTTCTATCTAAAATGGCCCTGGGCCCACCCACCCACTTCCAAATTTGTTTTGGATGTTTGGATTTTTTTTTATCTTTGCAATACCCTTAAATAGTATTCACAGTTAGTGATTAGGGCTTAGGCTTGTACAACTTCTCGGAAATGTCTACTTAAGACGTCTGTAGGCCTACTAGGAGAAGATTGAAAGACTGACTGACCGAGAGACACTGACAAGTCACAATCATTGACATTGAGACATGCTCAGAATGCTGGCGTATAAAGTGTGGGCGCCTACAGAAGTGGCTGACAGATACAAGCTGATGAACGGCAGCTTACCTAGGAAGATGGTCAGGTTGATATCATCTTTCCTAAGTGACAGAACGATCAAAGTCAATTGCTGTAACAACTGCTCAGAGGAGGTGACCCTCAATGCGGGCACACCTCAGGGCTCGGTCCTAAGCCCTCTCCTTTTCATTATCTATGTGAATGATATCCCAGACATGAGTTCACTCAATGTCAAGCTTTCCCAGTTCGCAGATGACATGGGAATCTGGGCACATGCAACCAATGCCAAATGGGTGAAGGCAAAGCTATCAAAAGCTTTAAAACTTATTGAAGCATGGTGTTCCAAATGGCGGATAAAACTAAACGCAGGAAAAACTCAGCTGATTGTGTTTAGTGTCGGTCCAAAACCAGAACTTATAGATCTGGAACTGTTTGGTGAGCCTATTATTCAAACTCAAACAGCCAAACTGCTTGGAATCCTATTTGATCGAAGGCTTAGCTTCAAAGACCATATGAAAGACCTAATGACAAAGGTCTACAGGCGACTGAACCTGTTGAAGTTGCTCAAAGGGACAAACTGGGGCGCCAGACCATATACCATCTTAAAAGCCTACTAGTGCTTTATACGCCCTGTCCTTGAATATGGTTCACTGATAACTGGAGCTTTAAGGGAATCACAAGTGAAGGAAATGCAGATCTTTCAAAACAAGTGCCTGAGACTAGCACTTGGTGTAACCTACCTGGACAGAATGAGAACAATAGATCTGCATGACCTCACTAACGTCCCTATGATCAAAACTAGGATGACAGCACTGGCGGTTAAAACATTTAGATCACTTGAAAACACACAGTGTTTCAAGGATCTGGTGTTGAATCATGAGATCGTTCAAAAACGATCAGGCTCTAATACAATTCTGGATCAATTGCTGGCTGAAATCCAGGCTGACGCTTAAACACGGTTGACGGTTGACAGTTGACGATTGACGGATAACGGTTGAGCTCCTGTTCCCACATAGAACAGGGGCTCTGGGGGCGCCGTTCTGTGTGACATACCAAAAGCAGGGAGTTCCCTATCACTCCACTGCATGAGACAAGAACACGGTTGACGGTTGACGGTTGACGGATATCGGTTGAACTCCTGAACTCCTGTTCCCACAGAGAGCAGGGGCTCTGAAAGGAGCCGTTTTGTGAGACACATAAGGCAGTGGGCTTTCAATCATTTCAATCATAGCACTGAAGGAGACGGATTCTGGTCTTAAGCAATGAGCTCTCTATCATTACATTGCTAGCTTGGGTGATGGCACGGCGGACACGGATGGTTGGCTAACGATGACGGTTCATGATGGTGGTTTCAAACACACTGCTCAGAAAGCAGAGCACATTTCAAAGGGCCAGTCCTTGCCCTTACTCTGGTGGCTGGTCGCCTCTTCCCTGGTTCCTTGTCTCCTGGACTTCTTGCCATTGCTTGTACAATCACCTACCTCACCAGGTGAAAAGAGAGAGGCACTATAAGGTTTATACCAGAACTAGTGCATAATCTCGCGTCAGCCCTCGCGCTGCGCGCTCCTCTAGCTAAGTGGCTGACAGTGACAGTAGCCTGAGTAGGGCCTACATGCAGTGACTGTCAGAGACAGTGAGAAAAGTGAGCGAGTGAGAAGCGGCAGTCACCAGGTCACACTCACAGTGGCTGCCCAGCCGCTCAACAGACAACAGGCTAAAAGCCAGGGGCATGGCCAGGCAGATTTCACCGCACACGCCGTCGCTTGGTGCTAAAATTCAAAGTAAACCTCGGTTGACAGCGTGTTAATTTTGTATATTTAGCACGATCATATCATATTACATGTATAATGACTGCCAGTTGTCTCGATAATTTAAATATAGTGACAAGTTATTAAAAAATAACCGTAGGACTTGTTTACTGTCATGACTGATGACAACTTTAAACCGGAAATAACCAATTACCTGGTTTGTGATCGGCCAATGGACTCAAGTTCACTTGTGCGAAAGCGATGTTAGCATTCCACTGTTCTAATTCTGTGCAAAAAACACATTTCTTGAATTGCCGGAACTGTATTGATAGCCGATTACTTTTTTTCGGCGGCCATTTTGGAAATATGCAAATTAGCTAATTAAATATGCAAAATCTCGAATGGTATCTGGCAGATTTGAAATCTACGGGAAAAAATACAATAGAAACCGTTGAGAAAAGTTTGACAGACATGTTTATTAGATTGGTTAGGATATATCCCTCTCTATCATGCATGAGTTGCCAAAAAATAGATATTGCTTGTCACAAACGCAAATGATAATCTACAGATTGTAAAATAATAAATACCGTTTGTAGCCTAGCCGTATTTTTAAAAGGCGCCGGGTAGTAATAAAATATAAACCGAGTTTCTTAGTAGCCCTAATGGTAGGCTATATTTATTATAGATATTATAAATGCCGTATTTTCATGTTGTTTGTTTGTAGTGGGGGGATTTTGTATTCCTGTAGTTTAAAAAATAACAATGATTTTTTATGAGCAATTTCAACCAGGTGTTGTTTACACATGCCACTGGTTTGCTTACTGTACCACTGTGTACGTAGTAGGATCTTGCTTTCGTGGCCGGTAATAGTTATTATACTTTATATTTTTTCGCGAATTACCGTACCGAATATGCTTTAATCTATATAATTTTTCAACGGTATGTACACACAATAAATCAATAGAAAATAAAAAATATTAGCCTATGATTATCACTTGAATTCTGCCTGTATACTATAGGCTTGATTTCGGTGCGGGGATCTTGCTTTCGTCGCCGGTAATAGTTATTATACTTTTTCTTCGGTAAATACCGATCTAAATATATATTTGAATATACATTAACTAACGATATATGCGCATGATAAATCAATATAAAAGTAAGGTTTGAGTTTTGAACTCTGCCTATAAACGCTTGCTTTCGGTGCGGGGATCTTGCTTTCGACAATTGGCTTGCTTTCGGGTCTCATCATTACCGGTTTAAAGAGGTTGTCTGCGCTGAAGTGAAACTGAATGGGTTAAAGATTGTTCCAGGGCCAGGGGCGGATCCACGATCTGAAGTAAGGGGGTAGCTGGGGTTTGTTGATTTCGGTGCTAATAATATTCAGGCTAATTAGACTCTAGAGTCTAGCTTGACGCATTGAGCCTTGACCAGTGCAAAGGCAGTCTATTTATTTAACAGATCTCCGATATTCCGTCATTAAAGGTTAGACTGCAGGTACCCGATAACCGAAAAAACCGTGTCGAGACAAGGTCCCGGCATTTTACAAACTTCGGATTCAAATTAGTCTTACAAGATAAAAACAACACTCACCTGAGACTATAGATTGGCACTTCTCTCACACATTCTATGTTCGTTGATGGGACTAGTCAGCAACAATAACAAATGTCAGAATAGTGACAAAATTGAACTTGAACAACGGCACCACAGAACACTGCGAAACGGAATTTTGTCCATGTGGCTCAAAAATTCCGTGGTTTGGCGACCCGGACCCGGAAGTGGATCCCATGTCAAACGAGACTAACACGCCATATAAGTGGGTTTGTGTTATCGCCAACCACGACTGTTGGGCTTGGTGTTTTCTTGAAGCCGCTATCGCAGTTTGCACTATTACCAGATCTCTTTGTTAGACATTTCAGAAATGATCTTCCCGTTTCTCCATAAAGACCACAGAGTCTGAAACTTGTACAGTTGCACCTACATAGATACTAGAGAGTTTCTGGTAAACTACATCAACACAACAATTGGTGTTCCATAGTGGTTGTTGACATACTTTACATAATGCTTGCATGTTCCTTCAAATGCGATTCCTTTACACAGCGAGACTCTATGAAGTAAGGTGCCTCTATGATCTAATATATATTGAATATTAATTTTGGGTAGTGGTGTGTTATCAGGCATGTGATGTCACAGTGCATCACAGGGGCGGATCCAGGCCGGGTCACTCGGATCACGTGACCCGGTCATACTTTACCATTCATAATAAAATATCAGTAGGTCCTACATGTCCTACTATTTCCACTTGCAAGATTTTACATTCCCATCATAGGGCCTATTTGCGCCCCTGTAACTTCTGTGATCTATGAGCCTGAACACAGATCATGATGATGGCATGTATGTTGCAGGGAAATGTATGACTCCATTTAGCTGTTTAGACCATGCGTGTGTTACTGTAACTGTTCCAATGATGTAATGCCATGTCTGGATTATCTGTCGTCCTAAGGCACACAGTCTTAGCCAATAGTAGGGGAAGGATGGACAAGACGAAACAGAGGGAAGGATGCCATTGGCGTTATAACTATTGAATGTGAACGATAATATTGCGTCATAATACATAGGGGAGAGGTGGGTATAGTGTGACATAAAGTTAAATTTGTCGTCCCTACAGATCTAGTCAAGGTTGATAGACAGGAATATATCCTAACCAATCTAATAAACATGTCTGTCAAACTTTTCTCAACGGTTTCTATTGTATTTTTCCCCGTAGATTTCAAATCTGCCAGATACCATTCGAGATTTTGCATATTTAATTAGCTAATTTGCATATTTCCAAAATGGCCGCCGAAAAAAAAGTAATCGGCTATCAATACAGTTTCAATCAAAGAAATGTGTTTTTTGGCCCTAAGTTTGGGTTTTGAGATCCCATAATGCAATTATGACGACAATATTAATTTGGGGGTCATTGGAAGGTCATAGGTCATGTGTCCATTGAAATACAATTTCCAACATTCACGTTTTAGCAAAAAATGCACAACTTGACCTTTTTTGTGTAAAATGATGATTTGAATGCCTGATAATATATATTTAATTTTAGAGAGTTACATCTTATACACAATACTATATTTAATAATACAAGATGGCCGCCATAATTCAAAATGGCCGCCAGCCGAATCCAAAATCAAGATATCTTAGTTTCTGGATATCATATCTAAGCGATCTTAGTGGCTTGATTAAGGTTTTTTGGACCAAGAAATACAATGCCAAACATCAATATACTGTCAAATGATTTTTTAGAGGTTTTTGATAATCGAGGCCAGAGTTAAAAACCCCCTCGTTTTTCCACCTCTTTTTTTTTACTGATTTATCATAAATTTTAATAGACTCCCTTATAGCGTTTTCACATCACCCATATTGCGTCATAATACATATATCTATAAAAGGTATATAAATGTCTAATTGCGCTACATTTGAAAAGAAGTGATCATCTATAGAGTTGTTGGCTCAAATTACCAAGGTGTCTTCCAGAATGACCCATCATCAAGGATCCTATCAAATGGATTGGTCGTTTTTACACGTTCATTACATCATAACCATTGATAGACATATTAGCAGGGGAGAATCCCATGAACATAATAAACATAGGCCTACTTATTAGTGATTGATGATCAAGATTATATGTATTGATATGAATAAATAGGCCAATAAGTTTGTTGTATTTGTATATCTCGTCAATCTGCATGCTCCTTTAACAAAAAGTGTTCAAAATGCACGAACTCTGCTTTGAAAAAATAGGTATATATGCTATTACGCACGAACACTAAGATTGGAGTCAATAGGGAGAATATACAAAAATGTCCAACTTATGTTATGTTAATATTGTATAGAATTATTGGACTACACCCCTTATCTAAGGGGATCTAAATTACAATTTTACAAAACGGTTCTGTGGGGGGGGGGGGAGGGGCATGCCCCTAGACCCCTTAATTGCACCGCGCTTTTAAGCACACTGTGACCCTGTCAAACTATTTTCTGGATCCGCCCCTGCATCAGCTAGACTAGTTTTATTTGCCCTTCTTGGAGTAAACTTACTATTATAGGGTTGATGGATAGCTACATAGGGGCTTACATGTAGCTCGTACTGAAATACATTTGTTGGGTTATCAGCACCCTGTCCTGCAGCTACAAGTCTCTGGAAGAGGAGTTAGTCATCACTGTATATGATCTCGTCTCTTATCTTGGTGAGTTTACAAGTTTCTTGAGGAGCGGTTAGGTGAATGACCTCGTGTCTTATCTTGGTGAGTCATCATGCAGTGCCATGTCCTCCAACTACACGTCTCTTACAAGTACATAATCTTCAGGGTGTCTGTCATGTCCTTTTTTTGTCGTGCATGTGAAACTTCCTTGTGTTGCACACTGGTTGTGTATGAAATATTAGTCAGGGTTTGCATGGCAGAATTAACATGAGTAGGACCGAGACCCAGGAGGGTTTGGACACAATGTGCATTTGGACAGGAGGTCTAGACCATAAATAGATGACGTCATTGAAGGATCACCGCTCTCAGGGAATGCCTTTAGGGAACCTTTTAACCAAGACCAGGTCAGTGGACGCCATTTTTTATTTTAAATGTTTGGTCACATTTGTGTGATTTTAAACTGTCTAAGTAGCTTGTCAGAGGTATGTTCAATGTTTTATTAATGACTAGTCTTCGATTTCACCTTAAATATTTCAATGGCTGTATTGCTCATTTTGTGTAATTCATTCAAATGTATCTTGTTTGCTAATTGAGCTGTTTATTGTTTTTCAATCTGTCGGGTGTATTTTGACAAAAAAATCAGGAAGGAACTGGACACTTTTTAGGGAGGAATCGGACACTTGTGGGATGTTTTGACAATGTCCATATCCTCCCCAAATCACTTGTCCAAGTCCTTCCAACAACATAAAATTCAATATCTCTAGCAAGTTATTCTTCTGTATAGAATGTTAAAAACACATATGGCTATCCATAGGCATAGTGAGTCTCTTTGGGAAAAAGATTAGCTTTATCACATGAACATAGTATGAGAAAAAAAACAAAAAGCTGGCAATGTCCAAATCCGCCTGGGTCTCCCCTACAAGCCGGAGTTCAGAGCAACCATACGAGACGCGCCGATTCATTCATGCCACTTCCTCTCGTCAAACCATCTGTAGTTCTGAAGTTTCTCATCACCACTTCAATGATTAGGTCAGTCGACAAGTCAGCTCAGAATCTATCATTTCTTCTGATAACATGGTGGCCATCATAGTGATGGGTGATCAAAATATGTGAAATTTTACGCAATTCGGCATTCGTCATATACGACAATCCCATTTATGTTGTCAGACACGGTCAAAAACGGTCCGAGATGCTTAACGATGTGCTCATCCGATTCCTTGACCCCAAAAACATATGGTTAGACACCAAAATCATGATTCTACATTGATTATTAGCCGAGATATCGCCAATATAAGACTTATTCAATTATTTTGGCGGCCATTTTGGATTTATGCAAATTAGGCACTCTTCCACTACTGCGATTCTTGGTGACTTTTAATATGTTTTTCTATGACACTTTCTAAGACTGTTGGTGAAGAGATAATTTCTGTTGCAATTTGTGGTGGGTCATTTCATAGTTTGCCTGGACTAGTGGTGTTTGTTCACCGTCTGAAATTCAGCATGACCCGACAACAGGGGTCATGACACGAGTAGGCCTACGGGGGTAGAACTGTTTCTTTTTGTCGTAGTAGGCCTATTCATAAATACTGATTGCTATATTCAAATCGTGTATGCAAACATTTTCAAATTTAAATTAAATTGCATTTCTCACCACATAGAAAAATGTTTGGGTAAATATATAGTTTTATGGCATTCTTTCTTAAGTGAATTCCGTTGAAAATGAATGTGCTGGGGCTTGTAACAAAGATATTATAATACCAATATATTGTTTTTTGATTCCTGTAAATCTATTTTATACTGTTAATTGCCGTTCAATTAAACTTTGGTCAATTATAGTTTTTTATTTTTGTAAACGTAAAGAGAAAAAAATATTTTGCATCTGTAAGTTTTCTAAAGAGTGCCCCTCCTGTCAGTGGTCATTTTCTGACCTTGAGGAGTCTCTCTGACCACCTGTAAAACAAAATACATCGTATGAGAAATATATGTAATAGGACAAATAAAGCATTTCTGATTTCATATGGTTTATTCCACAAGATCCTATCACACTCCGGAAATAGAGAATCTATAACACATCGTAGCCCATTTCTTGCAGCGGAAATGAATAATTATTGGTATGATTGGTGCACGTGGATACATACGCAAATTGTTCCTGACATTTATATACATTATGCACGTGTTTTTGTTTACACAGTTTTTCTACTTCGGTCCCACACGGGGAGGCAATTATGGTTATATCACATTTAATATTACAGTAGGCCCAAAATTGCATAATGGACCGTTAATAATAGCCTTATAACAGACTATAAAGGAGACATTAGCAATACCTTTATTAAATTGAAACATGTTTTGGCTGAAATCTAACTAATTTTTAACCACCTAAACAGTTTCAAGTCGGTGAAAATTTAAATTATATGACGCGCGTGAATGGTTAGATAGGGAGGAAGGGGCTATCACAAAACTGACATTTTTGCTCAGAAATCACTGTGCGATGTCTTTTGGAAATTTTGCACAGGTGCAAATATAGTCCGGTTGAAATTGGGATTCATGACTCAACTTGTTCGAAAATATATATACTGTAGATCTGGTAATATTTGCGAGGTATTAATATTCGCGAATTTCGCGAAGAAGACAAATTCGCGATTAAGAATCGGGCGAAAATTATTATTATAATAGCGGTACTAAAGAAAAAAGAAAATTCGCGAATTCTAAACTTCGTGAAAATCACCAGATCTACAGTATATAAGTTGAACAAAACCAGATAATTCACCTAATAGTAGATCCAGAGCACAACGGTAACGCCTTTAATACTTGTCTTGGACGCTGCAGTGGCAGCTGAAGCTGGTGGGAAACGACTAGTTGTATTTTTCGCGGACACTGATATTCTGGTACTTATGCTGGATTATTCGAGGGAGCTTGAGAGAAAAGGTCTCAATGAGCTATCGTTTCGGGCAATATGACGCTACATCCCAATTCATAAAGTAGCATTAAAGTTGAGTGCCGATTTCTGCAAAGTAATACCAGCTGTGCATGCTCTGACTGGCTGTGATTATCGCAGTAGGCCTGCAGCCGGTATAAAAGCAGCTGCCCTTAAAGCCTGAAGGGTTTCGGATCCTTGATCCCAATGTATGATTTCAAAGCACAGGTTCAAAATGCTGTATCTTACTAGTGTCAAGTTTTCAAAAAACAAATAGCTATAAATAGCTATAACTGACATAAACAAGCTGAGATCATGGCTATACCATCACACCAAACTTTTATGTCAATTTTTATATCAGTTATTAAATGTGCTCAATTCTTGATGAGGTTAAACCCAATCTGGATCCTACTGATTTCGGTTATATAATGGGAGATGACCTGCTTTCGGCCGACCCAGCTACATTAAGTTTCTAATTGGCCACTTTTTTATGTCTCTGTTTTAGATAAAAAAAGTCCAAAATTTGATGAAGGGAGGGCGGTAAAAAAAACATTTAAGAAAAAAAACATTAAACATTAAACATATTTTTGGAAAAGTGAATGAGGGCGACCAAATAAAAAAAACGCTGGACATATTTCTGGAAAAGTTAATGAGGGCGACAAAATAAAAAATAAAAACAACTTTTGACCTGTTGTAAAAAAAGTTATTGAAGGCGACGAAAAAAACAAGCAAAAAAAACATAAAAAAAAACATAGCTGGAAAAATATTTTTATCTCTCGAGATGAACTTGGTTTTTTCGGAATGTTTTTTTATCTCCCAAATTGACTGTTTTTTTCGAAATCGGCAACAATCTAATGCGCGCGCTGAGCAGAAAAAAAACCACAGGTTTTTTGGTAATGCGCAGCCTAAATCTAATGAGCGCGCGCTCATCTAAAACGGAGAAAAAACATAGTGGCCTTTAGTTAGCAAACGCCACCCTCCACGGAACATAGTGGAGGGCGAGATACTTCTAACTAAAGTTTCTAGCATTACACCTACATTGGCTCAACGTCTTGTGCTAGGTAGAAACCTAAAGTAGCTGGGTCGTGACGAGTTGCTGAGCACGACGCAGACAGAGCTATTATGTCATAAAAAACACAAGTCATAGTGACTGTACTGGTAGCGAGTATAGGACAACATATAACATGGGCGATGAGGGATGGAGACTGTAGCCACCCCCCTCCCCCTCCCCTGCTCAACAGTGAATATAAGTGCCCACACCTACTATACAGATATGACTCTTTTGTACC
The DNA here is from genome assembly GCA_964017125.1 of Flabesymbios commensalis. Lineage (NCBI taxonomy): Eukaryota > Metazoa > Annelida > Polychaeta > Terebellida > Flabelligeridae > Flabesymbios > Flabesymbios commensalis. The sequence goes on from CAXHKU010000283.1 coordinate 71,028, forward strand.
TAGCGTTACTGATGATTATTTGGTTCAAGCAAACACGGTCCAGCGGGCGCGGTGCGTCACGGTCCGCCCAGTGTTTGGACCGCTGTTGGTCGATGGGCCGGCATTGGTCCGTCGTTGGGTGGGTGTCCCGTGTTTGCTGGGAGGGTATCCACTCTGTGTTGTTTCAGTGTTGGTCCATCGTCTTCGACGCTGTCCCGGCACTGCCATGACATTGTGTCGATCCTGGTGTTTGCTGGGATTTCCAATATTGTGTAATAATGTTACTTATTGGCTGTCTGGTTCAGCATAGGCCTATATGTTTTTTTACTACTTACATCTTGGAGTGACTTATATATATAAGCCCAAATGGGCTGGGAACTATATTGTAAACATATTTATATTGTCATTGTGAACGTTACATATCACTAAAATAAAAATATACAATACAATACATATGGTAGGCCTACATACACTTAAAGTAGCTGAGTCGTCATGATTCGCTGATTAGACATTGTGGGTTCACCCGCATGCGCAGCATGCTCAGCGTCCACAGGGGTGTCGTCTGCCGCAAGGTAAATATTATGGTTTAGTTGAGCAAAACGACCCAGCTGCCTGACGGCTGCATCTCTTCATTCAGTGGCAGATCCAAAGGGGGGGGGGGTTAGGGGGGTTTAACCCCCCCACAGAAAAAATCATCACCTTATCTAGGGGTTTCCATTTGGGGTCTCCATTAGATTTGGTGATATACTGAGTGAGACACAATGCCCAATATGCCTTAGATTGCATGAGAAAACGTTTGGAAATAAAAAATTCCGACCCCTTTACAGTAAAAAATTTGTTTTGTCAAATTTTAAACCCCCCACCCGCCTTACTGAAAAACTAGATCCGCCCCTGTCATTGTTCTTCAAACATTCATTTGATCATGTGTTGTCTACCAGAGACTATTGAACCATTAGGGCGATTAGGCCTAAACTATTTAATTATGTAAGTCCGTCAAGTTTATAGATAATAATATTAACGATATAATATTAAATAACGTTATGTCGACATTCTAGGCCTAATTATATTCAGATTAAGTAACATAAGAACATTTCTTTCAATCTCGTTAGCCCATGAGTCAGACAGAGAAAGAGGACTGCATGGGAATATGGTAGGCCTAAACATGAAGCTTAATGTTGTTCCACTGTCTACGACGTTGGCCCACCATTAAACCAACATTGGTGCAACGTCTCCCGTTTACTGAGCGACGCCAACTCTGCAGAGGTAACACACAATATTAAGGTTCACTGTCTGCGGCGCTGGCCCACTATTAAACAGACATTGAATCAAGCTGAGACATCGCGATGACGCAAACCTGACCGTCTGCATAATTATACGCTTCACGTAACATCTGTGAAGTCCTAACACTCGACTGCGGAAAATATATAGTAGGGAGACACAATACTGGTCTGTGAACGAAATCACATGTGAGCGAGATCACGCTCGGACTAGATCATCCTTGCTGTAGTTATGTCTCTACAGATTGTAGCTCTAGCCTTCTCACTGTGTGTCTGTCTGGCTGTATCATCAGCAGACGGTGAGGCCAGCGGCCTGTGTTCGAGCCCGGTTGTGCACGAGCTGCTAGACAATCTGACCAGTCATTACTCTGAGGGAGTTACGCAATCACTGGAGACATCAGCCTTAAGTTCAGCTCTCAACTGCTCCCTTCAGAGGCTGGACTGTGGACAATCATGTCAGGTAAATATAGTTATCATTGCCCAGCTTAGCATCAATGAACACAAAGCCTTTAATTATTTAATTATTTAATTATTTAATCATTTAATTAATTAATTAATTAATTCATTCATTCATTCATTCATTTATTCATTCATTCATTCATTCATTCATTCATTCATTCTTCCATTCATTCATTCATTCATCATTCATTCATTCATTCATTATTTCAATCATGCATTATTTTATTCATTCATTCGTTCTTTTATTCATTCATTCACTCGTCCGTTCGTTCGTTCGTTCGTTCGTTCGTTCGTTCGTACGTTCGTTCGTTCGTTTGTTTTTTCGTTCATTCGTTTGTTCGTTCATTCATTCATTCATTCATTCATTCATTCATTCATTCATTCATTCATTCATTCAAACATTAATCTTCTTTCCGTGCACATAATGAAATCAATGTGCTTGTAATCAGATAAAGAAAAGTAAGCGATGTGATTATTAGAATCCCGGTATTTCAGATTTTGAGGTTTTTATTTTTTTCATAATATACTTTGTAATCAGTCAGATAGGCCTACTGTAAAAGATCCGCCGCGCGGTTTGGATCGTAATCCGGATCATTCCTAAAATGTAACGGATTGTTCCTCGGCCCGAGACACACCTCTGGTAAAGGTTTCATGCAAATCCGTGCGGGATCGTAATCCTGATCCTGGATCTGGATCATAATCAGAATCATCTGCAAAATAAATGGATTGTTCCTTGGCCCGGGACACACCTCTGGTAAAAACTTCATGCAAATCGTATCATTACTTTGTAGGTAATCCCACGGACAGAAACACAAACAAACACCCCAACGCGACCGAGAGCATAACCTCCCTGGGGGTAATAATGATCTGAAATGTTATTTGAAATGCTTAAGGATATAAAAACACTTTTGTGTTATGGTTTTTGGGTCACCATTTCTTATGATGAAGTACTTGATACGCAAAATACACCACCAAGTCATGTACTATATACAAATCTACGTTGGATGTCAATACCAGATAGAATTAGCTATCATCGAGCTGTGCATCACATTAGAGGAATTTGTATTTAAGATGTATGGAAGTTGTCAACAATTAGTAATTTTATGCCGTTTTTAAATTTGCCAGAAAAGTTTTAAGCTACATGATAATAAAAACCCATTATCAAAGTTAAAAGGATGTTAATCATTACTCTACTCTCCCAGTAAGGCTGTCCTTCTACAAAAAAAAGAACAAATTACTGTTTCCGTATTTCGCGTAACTCGATAAACAAGAATAGGCTACTTGTTGGTGGAAAAAAAATGGTTGGGAAGTGAAAATGGAAGATACTCCACATATTGTTTTTACGGGAGGCAGGGTCCTGAAATTTTGTCCGAGAGATTGACTAATCAAAATCTAGAATGTGAAGACGATGATGATGAAGTTTACAATTCTGATTCATATGAACCAGGCATTTATTACTGAAATGTGTGTGTTATATCCATATGAAGTATATTTTCAGTTTATTCGAGTGAATGTTATATTTGCTGCAATAAAAAAATCTAGAAGTACATATATGTAAAAACAAATTTTGTTTTCTATTCACCATGTTTATTGAAAGTTATTACTTCTAAAATAGTGGGGGTGAGGGATATTACATTATATTATGTCGCTAATTGCTTGGAATATTTTATTTGATCATATATTATTTCATATTATTGTTGTTGAAAGCGATTGGAAAAAAATTGATGAAATTAAAATAAATAAGTAAGTGTAAAGGTTATCATTTCCTAAGTTAAAGGAAAATTATAATATTCAGTCGGTTTTATTATATTTATGTGATTTTTTGTACATGATGGATTTTTTCTTGTAACCATATACAACATGGGAAGTCACTTATGGAATATTATGATGATGACAGTGAGAAAGAAATATATTAATTAATTTTGTGAAAAATTATGATATTCCTTTTTTTGTCGCGTAAACTAAATAGGCCTACTAACCGAGGGCATGGGTAATATTATAGCATCATATTCAGTCCGTTTTATTATATTTATATATTCTTTGGATATTATTCTCTTAATACCATATAGCCGAGAAGTCATTTTAAAGTACAATAGGACATTATTTTATGATTTTGTAACATTATTTTGAACATTTTTTAAAAATAGTTCAATTTCACTCATTTTTTCATGAAAATCTTCAGTGGCAAAGATCACGTTTGTAGTGGCTGAGATACATTTTATTGTGGTTGTAATCACTTCTTTAGTGGTCAAGATTACTTTTGTAGTGCTTTAGGTAATTTTTAAAGTGGCTGTCATCACTTCTTCAGTGACCAAGATTACTTTGTAGTGGCTTAGATAACTTTTTCAGTGGCTGACCCCATTTTGTTAGTAGCCAAAATCACCTTTGTAGTGGCTGAGATAATTTTTATGGTGGCTGTGATCACTTCTTTAGTGGTTAAGATCACTTTGTAGTGGCTTAGATAACTTTTCCAGCGGCTGACACCAGTTTGTTAGTGGCCAAGATCACATTTGTAGTAGCTCTGATAACTTTTTGATCACTTGTTCAGTGGCCAAGATCAGTTGTATTAAGTCTAAACGTAATAACAAACATTTATACCATAAAAAGTTAACATGAGCGAGATGAAGTCCTGTTGATATTCATTAAAAACGTTGTAGATTGTTCAAATTGAGAGATAAAATACAAATTTAGCGTTTTGTTGCACATTTCATATTTAGCAGGAATAAATAGTATATATCCACGTTAAAGCCCTGGATAGTGACCTTCAACGGCAATAAAAAATGTTGATAGATTTTTAAATTTGGATATTTATTGGGCAAAAAGGTGAAGCAAGGGCGATTTTTCCAAGCCGACAGAAAAGTGAGCAAATTTTAAGTCGAACCAAAAAAGTGTGTAATATGTTGAAATAGCTCCTTATTTTTATTCCATTTATTTAGAGCCAACAATAGTTCTAGAACGTGTTTGAATCAAAACTAAACATTTATCACATACAAAATCAGCTGAGAGAAAAGTATTTTGATTTTGAAAAGTATTTTGGAAAAGTATGAAAAATAGATGAAATTAATACCAACATAAAGCTCTCTAGTGCATTTGGCAATTATCGGACACAAAATATATTACATCCATGTGAATGTAACTTTCCATTGATATCAAATATATTGATATATCTCAACATTTGACCACTCATTTGGCACAAATGTGACATATGGTCAATTTTCCCAAACCTGAAGAAAAGCGCGACAATTGTTACTACTATACATCTAACCAAAAAAATTTGTAATATTTTCACATAATTCTTTAATTTTTATTTAAAATGGGTTTATGTTAAGTCAACAATAGTTCTAGAACATGTTTTAATTAAAAATAAACATTTATACCATGCAAAAATCAGCTGAGAGAAAATATTTTGACTACATACAGAATAAGTATGAAAAATGGGTAAAATTAGGGGGTTAAACTACCAACTGAAAGCTCTTTGGCGTATGATCTGACACACAATATGGGTCATCCATGTAAACACATGTGTCAATAGCTTTGTATTGATATTAATTATATTGATATAGCTCAAAATTTGACTACTCAGTGGGCAAAAGTCTGTAATACGCTCGAATTCTCAAAATCGGACCAAAATCGCAAATAGGTCATGTACATTTTTGGCCATATTTCAGTAAAGCAGCGGCAGTTACATAATCAACAGGTTGATTCTGGCCCCTGAGTAGCCCAGCTATGTAAAAATAATAGTGGCTTAAATTCCCCTTCCGGGTGACACCTTACCCCAGCCACGTTTGGTCTAGTATGAAACCTAATTATTTTCAAGCATTTTGTTTTCCAAAATTGTCTTTTTTGTACAACGATTGTGAAGAAATCAAATTATTTAAATAAAATAACATCAGGAGTAGCTAAATTGGCAATTACTATAACACATAGCGATATATCACGTGGTCAGAGCCCACGATTCCCGTCTTGGCATACATTGCAAATCGAAAGAGTATAATCTGTTCTATGGCTGTGCCAAATTTTGTAGCTTTGAAAGAATTTGCCTCAAAATATCCCTAACAGCCCCGACTAACGGTACGTTATTATTAATTACACCAACACCATTTCTATAATCGCCTTGTCGTGCTACCAACAGGTCTATTTATATATAAACTCATATTTTATGCGATGAGACGCATGTACAGTTGGAATAAAACAGGTTGAACGCCTTTTCGAACTACATAGTAACGTAACTCGATATTATAAGAACATTATTACGACGTTTATTTAAAAAATAAGTTAGGCAGAATTCTTCACATTATATTATGTAACAGAGAGAGTGAAATCTGGGTGATTATTGTAAAAATTGTAATTATAAACGTAACACGAACACCTATGGTTGACCAGCGTAGTAGACAGTAGACCAGCATTGGCACAGCATTGTTCGATGTCTCATGTTTGCTGGTTAGACGCCAGAATACTAAGCTTGTGTTCGCATGTCCTGGTGCTAAAACATATGTATTGTATAACAACTAAGCTTTCGGTTTTTTGGCTCTGTCGAAGAGTAATTTCACCTTGCGTGTGATTCAGTGGGTAAACCATCACGACGCAGGGAGGGGGGGTGGGGGTCACACCGAACCAAACAGGGTGATATGAGAGATGGGGGCGGGGGGAGGAGGTCAGGTATTGTTAAGCTTTAGTAAATAATTATTATATTGAAATGCATACGTATATACAAGCTCAAAATTAAAGGGACTAACTCAGGCTAAAATCATTAAAAAATCGGTGATTTTATTTTGGCTTATTAATATAAAACTTGTGCAGTTCTAATCTATGGACATGAGGAGGAGGCGTAAGCCACATTTTGGCTGTAAAAAGATGTTTTAGCTTCACTTTATTAAAAAAAAGCATGAAAATGCAATATTTTCACCAATATTTTGAATAAGGAGGTGGGCGTACGCCGGGTACGCCCTATGCTGGAGCCGCCACTGTATTAAAAATAAAATCACCGATCTTTTTATGATTTTAGCCTGGGCATGGGCCTTTAAATGACATAAACCATATATAACTTGAACATGTCGGGCAAATTTGGCTTATCACGTGAAAAACATGAAATATCCACCCCGTTTTGTTTTAATGTTGGGCCAGCATCTTACACCATCTTACTTTGAGCAAGCGTTTCTCTCCAAAAATTACCTTATAAAATAAGTGATTTTACTTCTAAATTTAAATAAATGAAATCGATATCATTGCCTATTATATTGTTGATATATAATACCATAAATTACAGCGAATATTAACAAAAACTGATATTTGTATTTAACTGTTTAACGTATTCAACTTATTCTGTGACATGTTTTATTGCTTTGAGGTCGACATTGCCGATGCAATTCCCTGACATGAATGAAAATAATCTTAGTTTTAAAACTAACACTTTTGATTTGAGATCATCATATTTGCTGAATTCTAGTTATTTTTGTTGTTGTAAAAGCGGTTTGAACTCGGCTGCGCATTCAAATATTTTAATAACGGATGTTTAGCCAGTATTGTCTTAATGTTCTGTCAGCGTCGTAGACGATGTGCCAACATTAATACAACTTCGGCTACACGTCTCGTTGTGTCCCAGCAAACTCAAGACACTGATACAACGCTGGTTTAATGTTGGACCAGCGCCGTAGACGGTGGGCCAACCTTTAGCCAGCATTGTGTTAGATGGCTATATGGGCGAGGTTTCTCCACATGGCGTTGTCGTCCGTGGCACCTTCACTTCATAATATTATGCAGGAATCAGCGCAGCATCCAGGCCTCCAAGTAAGGCATATCCCTTGATGTGTCCATGATCTAAAAATAATTTAACACGTAATTGCCTGGGAACTCAAGACTGTTATATATAGACATCATATCCGTTCTACGTGTTTCAAAAATTTTAAATGACGAAAAATGTAGAGTCAATAATATATAAGTGGTAAATAAATTTGTATCGTCCCTCTTCTGACGGGTAATTTACGGACATATAGGCGCTAACCATAATAACGATGCAACGTACATATAAATGATCGACATACGTATAAAACTGCTTAGGCATTTTGAGAAATTTCTACCGATTCATAATAAAACCAAAATTTAAACTTAATTTTAGACAAATAATAAAACGTACTAATATAACGGAGGATATGCATATGGTTATATATGTAAACCAGTACACAAATATAAATATAGGTGTATTATAAAATGAGATACTGTCTTTACAATATTCCCGTTGCTAGATAATAGATGAAAATATGTGAAGATGTGTGTTATATTTTGTTGTAGTGGTAAGGTAAGGTGATATTTTATTTGTATATTTGGTATCAGGCCCATCGTACATCAATTAAATACATCTCAATGTAATCATGATCATGGTAAAATTATATTTAACAATTGTTTTCTGAAAATAAATGCTTTGTATATATAACATGCAACGTCTTTTGTACAAATCGCTTCCTGACTTTGCAATAATTTGACAAAATTTTCATAAGCAGATAAAGAATCTGAGATATGTAGAGCTATGAATTTGTTAAGCAAATCCGTATAATGCTGTACAGTTCATAAAAAAATGAAATTTGTCTTCGATAGAGTATAAATTGCATGAAATACATATTCTTTGAACTAATTCAGTATTTTTATGCCTCCCACTTTCAATCGTTAGATTGTGCCTTGAACATCTTAAACGACTAAACGCTACGAAATATTTCCTGATACATAATACATCCGAATACCTTTCAGGCTGTAATTGTTACTTATAAGTGGTATATACAGCTAATTTATTGGAATTCCTAGTGGCATCATACCCTTTTTTCTTGTAAAATTGTGAAGCCCTGTTTTTACATACCTCTATAAATAAGTCAAAATCTTCGACTCCTTGTTGAGCACATACATTCCGAAAACCGAATTGTTCCAACATTACTTTTACATATGTAGCCTATGTGTTCTTGCTGATCTAGGTTGTATAGCATGGTATAACATGCCTTAGGATATCTACCTGACTGCATACTAAGAATTTTAAGCCAATACTTCACACATCGCAGAAGATAATGCGTGGCTAAAGGGTAGTGCCTTCATCTGTAGATAAAGTGTGGTGATGTGTGCTATATTTTGTTGTAGTGCCTTTATCTGGAAAGAATGTGTGATGATGTGTGTTACTGTAATATACTTTTATTTCGCGTGGAATTAATTTTCGTGCATTTCGCGCAAGGACCGTGAGCGCGAAATCATATTCCCGCCAAATATTGTTCACCACATTAGTATTTCGTGAACTTTGGGACTGGGTTTTAAAGGAAATGAAATGAAATGAATCGGGCTTTAGGCCACCTTTGTGCACACATAGGCTAAACTGGGCCAGGATACCTTCCTGAGAATGATGAGATGAATGAGATGGCACTGTCCTCAAGACACAGGATTCGAAATTCGAGCCCTGGAGGTCTGAGGCCGAGCACGCTACCTCTCGGTCACGGAGGCTCCCCACAATACTCAGTTTCACTTGTGGATGGGGAAGAAACATTTTGTTTCTTTCAAACCGAACCCCGAACTGTAGCGTGAAAGGCAGCGGTGCTAACCACTACCCTAGGGCCCCCGCCCTGGGTTTTAAAGGGTGTGACTGACGCAGTGCAGTCAACCGTGGTTATGCAATCTAATCGTGTGATTCTCACGCTAACTTGCAAAAAATTATAAATCCTAGTAATTATATTTTTATTGTGACAAGAAACATAATACTAATATTTTTTTTTTTTTTTTGAACATGGACAGTGGCAAGACCACATCATTGGTCTTGCTGGACCTGTCCGCAGCCTTTGACACCTTGGACCATAGCAGCATCATTGAGCTCTTGTCCGGCTGATATGGTATTTCTGGAACAGCTCTAAATTGGGTCCGTTTCTACCTATCAAATAGAGTGCAAAGGGGTAAACTTCTGAATAAACTTAGGGAACCGTTCAAGACGAATTATGGTGTCCCCAGGGATCTGTCCTGGGACCACTTTTATTCCCTCTATATACAACGCCCCTAAGTAGTGTGATCAGTAGGCATAACATCTGCCACCATCTGTACGCTGATGACGCACATATTAATTTTTCTCTCTCCGAGACAGATACTGAGTTGTCACTGTCGCTTGTCCAGCAGTGCTTGCAAGACGTCTCCGACTGGATGATGGAATTTATACTAATCGGCAATAAATCACAACGAGACAAATGTAAGAAATATTTCCCTGCAAAATTACTTGATCAGGATGTAACACCAACTGATTCGGGACGAAATCGAGGGTTAGAATTCGCCAAGGATTTCAATTTTAAGAAATATATATCAAAATTCTGACGATCATGCTACAATCATATACGTGATTTGCGTCGCTTGTGGAGATGTAAACAGCGGCTGTGACTAAGCTAATAACAACTTCACTTGTGTCGAGCAAGCTGGACTATTGTAATTCTATCCTCTATAAAATCCCAAATCGCGAAATAAACAAGCTGCAGAGCGTTCAGAACTGCTTGGCCAAATGTTGATTGATAACAGAGTGCTCCACGATTCTGCAGTGTAATGTGTTACACCTTTGTTAAAATCTATACACTGGCTCTCTGTTCAATTCAGAATAAAATACAAAATATACACTCTCACATATAAAGTAATACATACATGTCAGCCGGTATATCTACATAATATGCTTTAACCTTTAATCAGAACCCGTATTCTCCGCTCCTCAGATGATAATAATAATAATAATAATAATAAACTTCTATAGCGCCTAAATCCTCGGTGATCCGAGCTCAGAGGCGTGACAAACACAATCGTAATCCGACTTATAGTTCCAAAAACTGTTTGCGTTTGTCGTCTGGGCCAACCGGACCACCGAGGATTTAGCCTCCAGAGAGACCCGCATGATCAACTGGTTGTTCCCAGAGTGAGTTCTAAGATGGGTGAAAGGGTTTTTTCGGTTGCGGTCCCCAACTCTGGAATTGCATCCCTCTGGAAAGTAAAAAGGCCAAATCTACAGTCATTTCGGAAAAAATGAAAAACTTTATATTTTTGTTAAGCTTTTCCATCCTAAATCTTCTGTGTCCCGGCATGCTGGATCTACGAATTGGAACGGCGAACGGACACTGATAACGAGCCTGAATCGGATTTGCAGCGCCTCTGAGCTCGGGACACCGAGGATTTAGGCGCATTAGAAGTTTTTCATTTAATTTCATTTCATATTCCGATTGTATTTTAAACCTGCTTGTACAAAGCCATTAATAATACAGTCTTTCTGTGTGATTTATTCGATGGCTGCTATTAACCAGCGGGCGTGAATAGGTTTAATGATAGATGTCTTGCTGTCAACGTTGATTCTAACAGGAGTGCAGGCGTGATACTGGTCCAGCGTCGACGAAAGTGTGCTAGCATTGCACCAACGCTGGATCAACGCATTGTGTTCACTAGGGACAGACTCTATGCAGTTAGGAGGGCTGTCGACGTGTTTCTTGGCATTTGCTTTTCTAAGGATTTCAGCCAAGTGACACTAGTTACCCTTAGATCTATGCAAACATTACATAAATATGTGCACATCACTAATATAGTTATTTTTAAATTCTCACAATCAAACAGATACGATGAGCTTTAAAAAAAAAATAAAGCCAAAAATATATTGAACTATGTCACAGAAACAACACAGCACAGCTGTGTAGGCAAAGTAATGGAAAAAGCAGTTTTCAAATATACATTTAACTACATTCGAGATAATCACCTAATTTACAGTAATCAATCTGGCTTTATGCCAGGGCACAGCACAACACATCAACTTGTACATTTATACCATGTTTTCTGCGAGGCGTTGGATAATAAAAAAAAAGTGCGCTTAGTTTTTGCTGATATTTCCAAAGCCTTTGATCGAGTGTGGCATGCTGGTATACTGCATAAATTGAAAAATAATGGCATAACTGGTTCTCTGAACGAATGGTTTTCTGACTATCTAACCGACAGAAAACAATGCGTTGTGATAAACGGTCATTCTTCTGAATATGGCACAATAGAAGCAGGAGTTCCACAGGGGTCTGTTCTCGGTCCCCTATTATTCCTTATATTTATAGACGATATTAAAGAAGGGTTGGAAAGTAAAATTAGTTTATTTGCAGACGATAGTTTGTTTTATATGGTTTCAAATTTACACAACACTAACAAAGATGTCCTGGACAGAGATCTCATCCGTATTGATACCTGGTCCAAACAGTGGCTTGTAACTTTCAGTATTCAAAAAACTTGTGATATGTCACTTTCTCTACGACCAACCGCAACAGTTCCTATGCCGTTATCTTTTTCTGGAGCTAATTTAGAGTCTGTCAGCGTTCACAAGCATCTAGGTCTAACATTTTCTTCTGATCTAAAATGGAATAATCACGTTGATGTCATAAATGCTCGTGCTGATAAAAGACTGTGTCAACTTGAAGCGCTACGTTTTAAATTAAACCGAAAAACCCTAGAAATTTTATATATATCATATATTCGGCCAATTGTTGAATACAGCGATGTGGCTTTTGATAACATATCTGATGGTGACAATACACGTCTTGAAAGAATTCAAAAACGTGCTGGTAAAACTGTTTCCGGTGCCATAAAAGGTACTGCGTATGCAACAATTCTTTCGGAACTAGGCTGGGAATCATTACAGGCCCGTCGTGAACGTAGAAAATTAATCTTATTTGCCGACATCGTCCATGGTAATGCACCTAGCTATTTACAACAGGATCTCCCCCCATCCGTCCAGCTTAGGACTCAGAACCGTTATCAATTGCGAAATAGATCAGACCTCAGTCAATTCCACACACGAACTGAAACTTTTCGAAATTCTTTTTTCCCATCCACAACTAACAATTGGAACTCCACAGACGAGACAATTAAAAATATAGATGATCGCAATAACCTTAAATCATATTTATATCGCAGTTCACCCAACAAAATATCCTATTTTTACATGTATTTAAGACGCATTAACATTACATTAGCTAGAATAAGAATGCAGTGCAGTGAACTGCTATACCACTTGTATCAGAATCACGTTGCTGATAGTCCCAATTGTCCCTGTGGAGTAATAGAAACCCCTGAACATTATTTTTTTGACTGTCCACTGCACCACATTGCTAGGGACGAGCTTACAGCTGAACTGTTTCAACTTCAATTAACCCCCACTCTAAACACTGTTCTTTTTGGTGATGCTCCCTCGGGCAACTTACCAGAATTGGTTATTGCAGTCGAAAAATTTATAACCACAACCCAGAGATTTACATTAACTATGTTAAATTTACCGGACTGAAGGTGTTTTCTTTACCCTACTTTTCCTTGTTGCTGACATTGTTGTCAGGATCTAATTGTGCTTTAATACCTTAGTCCTTGCCCTGTGTACCACTTATAAATTCATTTGGTGGGATCTCCCTGTCAGCTGTCGAACAAAAGCTTTGCACTAGGATCCTTCTTATCGATTGCCACGACACAGACATCACCGGTCATCAGTAGCCATGTAGCAAGAGAAACCTTGGTATTACATTTTTGTATTTGTTTCGATTGCAAAATAAAATATGTTTATACAAAAAAAAAACACAGCAGGATAATAATTAATTAAATGATAGCCTGCTGGACTAATAAGGATAATGTGCCCACCGTGTGTCAAGGGGTATTAGCATCAATGGTCATCCCTCTCCAGTTAATTGGTGACCATGCCATTATGTTTACTTACGACAATGCGACATAGTGATTACTAGTCGGAAAGGTTGATGACAGTCGTTACGACAAGATGACAATTAGGCCTACACGTCTCCAGGCCACAAAAAAAATCAACCTCAAAAAATAATTTTGCTTTAAAGACCGCAAAGTGTTCAAAAATCGGTCTTACGCGAGAATTCATTCCGCCAAATTAAGGTATATTACAGTATATTTTGTTTTAGTGCCTTCATCTGGAGAGAATGTGTGATGATGTGTGTTATATTTTGTTGAAGTGATTTCATCTCGAAAGAATGTGTGCGTGTTTGTTTTATATTTTGTTTTAGTGCCTTCATCTGGAAAGAATGTGTGCGTGTTTGTGTTATATTTTGTTGTAGTGCCTTCATCTGGAGAGAATGTGAGATGATGTGTGTTATATTTTGTTGAAGTGTTTTTCATCTGGAAGGAATGTGTGCGTGTTTGTGTTATATTTTGTTTTAGTGCCTTCATCTGGAGAGAATGCGTGAGGGTGTGTGGTATGTTTTGTTTTAGTGCATTCATCTGGAAAGAATGTGTGCGTGTTTGTGTTATATTTTGTTGTAGTGCCTTCATCTGGAGAGAATGTGTGATGATGTGTGTTATATTCTGTTGAAGTGTTTTCATCTGGAAAGAATGTGTGCGTGTTTGTGTTATATTTTGTCTTAGTGCCTTCAGCTGAAGAGAATGCGTGAGTGTGTGTTATATTTTGTTGTAGTGCCTTCATCCAGTGAGAATGTGTGATGATATGTGTTATATATCGCTGTAGTGCCTTCATCGGTAGAGAATGTGTGATGATGTGTGTTATATTTTGTTGTAGTGCCTTCATCTGTAGAGAATGTGTGAGGGTGTATGTTATATGTTGTTGTAGTTCTTTCATTTGGAGAGAATGCGTGAGGATGTGTGTTATATTTTGTTCTTATATTGTGTTGTAGTGTCTTGAACTGGAGAGATTGTGTGAGGATGCAGATTGTGGTACCTCTGAACCAGAAGTTCTCACCGTGGAGCAGTATGAGAGAACCAGTGTGGTGTTGCTCTACCACCTGCTCCAGCCCTCTGAGGCATGTTCCAACCACAGCGACTCCTCCAGGATGAAGCTAACATCGTATGACCAGTATGTCTACTGGTTTATGCCGAATAGTACCAACATCACGGACACGCTAGACTTGATGTTTGACAACCTGGTGGAGCTGACGGAAGATCATGACGATCACGATGAAGACGAAGATCTTGAAGATCATGACGATCACGATGAGGTTCAGCATGATGATAAGTGCATCAATGACAAAGCATTCGATCATTTGTTTGAGGACGTGGACATGGGTAATTTAACAGTTGAATACATCTCAGGAAGGGCAGTGCTACTCATCTTCCAAGGTATGTTTTAATTAACCCTTTCAGGCCTGAGTTTACCATTGTCATCTTCATCCACTACAAGCCGCGAATTGCTGTCGCAATTCCCGACTTGTAGTGGATAAAGATGTTTGGATGAGGTTTAAAAATTAAAGGAAGTTGTCATGTAGGCACATTGGTAAACCAGTTACACGGAAATTTTTGTTCTAAAACCCTTGGAAAATTAGGTCTGTTTTCAAGAATGTAAAATGATGCTACTCATTTTCCAAGATATGTTGTTATCAACCCTTTCATCGCTAATCACCACTATTATCATTTTTAATCTGTTTCATTAGAAATTTGAATGAAATGTGTGTTTAAATAACAAAATTTGCAAATGTTGTTTGGTCTCAGCTTAAACAAATGTCAGTAATTTCTCCCTCTTGAAGTTATGGATCGCGGTAGCGAGACACCATTTCAAGTGGATGAACATTTAAAGTCGATAACTTAGTACCTTACGGTTATGTACATATGTGTATATAATATGTGTTATATTATTGCTCAGGCACTGATACCGAAAAAATATCTCTAGCTGCATTAGCTCTCTAGAGTAATCAATAAACGCACAATATAACCTTTTATCTTTACTTGCATACCACTTTGCAACATAACTGTACATCATTTATTTCCATTCACATATTGCATTGTTCCACGTATCACACAGTCACTTAAACGACCATCTCGGTGGAAAAGTGACGTTCAATAAATTTTGAGTTTAAAATATTGACTTTAGATCAGTTTCTAACAATTTAAATTCAAAATATTAATTTAAGAGCGATTTTTTTGACAATTTTGAAAACAAAGGGCGAGCGGATCCCCCTACCCCAACCCTCGTCTCTTTATCCGCCACTATATAAATACAAACAACTCTTTTTTTTTCAGGTTACAGATTTGCGCATATATGTGATAAGCATGACGTCACCCCGGACGCTATTTACGAGCATTTGCTGTCTTTACTGGGAATTGAGAATGAATTCGACAAAGAAAGTAAGTACTGAGAACTCAATAGCCAATGCAAAGCAATCATGAGGCGTTGGGCCAATGCTGTTTATCTGTTGACATAGCATTACAGACGGTGAGCCAACATATAAACAACATTGGCTCAATGCCTTGCATCTGCTGGTAAAGCGTTGTTGAGTAGTGGTAGTAAATTATTGCTTTACGTCATTTTCCACACTAATATTCATTTATATGACATTGTAATACGATAAGAGCAGTGCAGTTCATTAATGAGATGAATGATGTACATATTATGATGTGAGAGTGGGCCGATTGGTTATTGAGAGTTGTTTCCTTTACTCGCCCGTTAAGGGGTTCTGGGCATATCTAGGGGATCTACACACAGACATGTTCAGACGTCCATAGACACTCCGTCTGATAGTCGCGTGATGTATATACTGTAAATTGAGGATTTTTTTTATCGGGTAGGCAGACACAGAACTCACAGTTGCAGCAAGTGAATGAGCAGAGAACAATAGGACACAGTGCTTTAATCGATGAAGCATAGGAGTTTACAATGTGTTCTATTCTGTGTCTCATTGGGGGGGGGGGGGGGGAGGGGGGTTAGTATCACACATTAATATTTTGAAGCACTCACCTTAGTGTTTTGTCTTCTGCCTGATGTAGTTTTACAGTATTGTGCTGCTGTAGTTTAACAAGCAAACTATCTGCAACACCCAAACAAAACTGATTCTCTTGGCGTCTGGCAATCACTCTATGGCCGACTGCCAGCTGTACTCCCAGGGACCTCTTAGTGCTAATACATTTACGGCTTCAAGACTTCTGATCGGGTGCATGGAGAGGTCCACAACCATGTAGCAGTATATATTTTAGCACTAATTCTTTAGAACTGACAATATTGTTCTGCGATATTTATTTTATTCTGCGCTCAGTAATTCGCACTTCATTCACATGTGTTTAGTAACCATAGGGGCATTTACTTAGTGATTAAGCTAATGTCGGTCTCCTCACCATAATGCTTACCTATTAGTCAGGCAGAATGTTGATATAACCTGGAAATTCATACAGAAGTTTATATTTTGATTTATTTGTGTTCAGTAGAGGCTAGAGTCATCATTTCCACCGGGAGTACTAAATTTTACCCAGTGGCAATTTTTTCATTTGCATATTTCCAAGATGGCCACCAATCGCTAGGCTTAAATCTACAAAATATATCTGGGCCTACTTGTTCAAATTTGATGATCTTGGAGTTGATTTCTATCAAACCAAATGCCATAAGTAAACTTTATAAAATTTTAAAATTATTTGGAAGTCAAGGTCAAAGGTCACGGGCATTTTATGGTTCTTATAAGGTTAAAAAAGACATCAAATGTGGCGCATGACCGAATTTCACCAAACCAAAACAACATGTCTTTAACTCCTTCAGGTTTAACATGACGGGTGCAACCGTCATAGATTAGTGCAACCTGTGGACTAGCATGAGGGGTTTACCGTAATACTTTCAAAGTCATACTTGCAAAGTAGCCTGAACAAGGTAAGAGACCTACAATGCATAGTGGGGCAGCTATAAGTGGGTTTTTTCTGGGGAATCTTTCAAATCCGGATAAAAGCATCAAAATAGGCATGAATACTCTCTGTGGGTTACTTTTTCTGGGAAAAACTTTAGTCGAGCAAAAATTATGTCAAGGTGGCCGCCATTTTTCAAGATGGCCGCCATTTTAGTATGAAACATACGTTTTCGAATAAAACCTCAGATAATTGTCCTATTTGAATGATCTTGGTGTCAAATCATATATTTTTGCTATAAGGAATCTGAATTTTTATTTTGCGAGACCGAGTATCCAAGATGGCGGCCATTTTTCAAGATGGCTGCCTTTTCCAGCATTAAGGCTGTGGGGTATAGTGATCACCAGAGGCGGGCGGGCGGGCGGACGGTCGGGCGGTCGAGCGGGCGGTCGGGCGGGCAGTCAGAAATTCAGCACTTACTAAAAAGTTAACTGATGAATGTTGTTTATTTTTTACAGGCATGACCTATGTGCCTGGGCAATTCATCCCATATATTTTTTTTGCACCAAGCCATAAGCGGCTATTTTCCAAGATGGCCGGCTAAATAGCTTGTGGGCACGATAACTTATGAACCGTTGGTTGGATTGCGTTCAATTTTGGTATGGTTGTTCTCTTGGTATTTCTGATGATCTGATTAACTTTTGGGATGAATCCATTTAAAAAAAAATGGCTGCCGCAACCACCAAAAAAAATAGCCGCCTAAAAAGCTTGTGGGCACGATAACATTTGGTATGGTTGTTCTCTAGGTATTGCGGATGATCTGATTAACTTTTGGGATGAATCCATTGAAAACAAAATGGCTGCCGCAGCCATTTAAATGAAAAATGGACATGGTGGTAATGGGGGGCATTTTTTCTCACTATTTCTTGATATTGATGGACAGAGCCTACTAGTGTAGTGGTTAAGCTCCCATAACGAAACCATTGTGCATTTTATGATTAAAGCATGAAAGTTCCACCATTATTAGTACATATCCTGGGGTTTATTTTAAGATGTGGAGGTAAGTTAGATTTGACCCCTGGTGACCTCTAGAGGTCATTGACCTCTAAAGGTCAAAATATCCAATAGCGAAGCCAAGAAGTGGTGAAAATTGTGTATTACAATATCTATAAAATGTTTTTGTATTCCAGAAGTGTGCCAAATACTCTAAGAGACTGCTGTTAATCATAAACATAACTCCAAGGTCACGTCAAGGTCACTTTAGGGTCATTTGAAGGTCAAAATGGCAACAAATAGTGAAAATATCCACTTTTAATCAATTTTACCAATACTAGTGGTGCAGTCATCTATTACAAAGGATTGGTTTTGACACAGTCTTGGTCAGATATCTTTTCCATGTGCATTTTAGGAGATTGAGGGCAGTATTTAACTTGGGAGGGAAAATACACCCTAAGTATTCCCCTTACTACACCCCTTCCTCATTGTGTAATTGGACGAGCAAAATTACAGTGTGCAGCAGGTTTTAAACATCAGTTTGTGCTCCCATAGCAAACTATTGATGCAAAATTGGGCTGTGAAGTCTGACATGGGCTGGGATTATGTTTTACTGAGGTACCGTCGAAAAACAACGTTAAGGTCATATCAAGGTCATTTCAAGGCCAAACCTTCAAAAATCATAAAAAATATTTATTTTTACTTTCATACCGGATACCATAATTAATTTCTAGGCTGCATCAATTTTTCAGAAAGTTCGGCAAAATACTCGAGTCATAGTGTAGTGTTTATATTAAAGCTGCATAACTGTTTTGTTTATTTTATTCAGACGACTAATCCATGGAGAATGGTGTTTTATTTTTTTATTTTACTGCTCCGGTTACTGAGTTATTAAGGATTTAGGTTTGTTATTTTTTTAAATTGTTGCCCCACCAAAACAAGCCTGATCACAGCGGAGTAAGACATACTGTCTATATAATCGGGACATTAAAAGTACCAAGTGGCAGATAACGGTCATCATAGAAAAAAAGAGAGGAAGACTTTTAAAATAATTGTTATTTTTTAAGTGATCATAGATACATTTCACAGTACAATGTGTATTGTCTCATATCAGTTAGACATATCTAGAAGTTATTACTTTGTGTGATATGGATGATATCTGCATGTAATGTCATGTTTAATATCGGTACCGGTATTGAGAATGTCACTCACTTGAAAAATAGAACTCTATTTCGGTAAGGTGCTTTTAAGTGTGGGCCAACATCAGAGCCTTTGGCCCGCCATTAAGACGCTCTCCCCAGACCGTGAGAAATTGTACTCGGAATTCAGCATTTTTTTATTAGGTATCTTATGGACATTTCAAAATATAGTCAAAATGCTACTAGACAATATCAGACTTTATTTTATTTTATTGTAAATCATCACATACAGTGATATACATCGCGCTATGCGGTAAAATAAAATAATATTTAAAAACATCAGATTTTACTGTAACCAATTTGACCCAGTATCCTCCATCTAGATCTGCGGCTGGTTATGAGGCCTTTGTATCTCAGCTAACACGAGGCATTGATCTAATGGCAGAATAATGTCGGCCCATCGTCTGCGGTACTGGCCCAACATTATGCCGATTCAGTTCAACGTATGTGTTTGCTATTAAGGGGGTGGTTTCGTGCTGGCCAATGTAACATTATATCGGCCCATAACCTTTCCGCTATTACATGAATATTGTACACACACCGAATCACTACTTAATAATACTTGATGGTGTACCGCAAGGTGAACTAATTCCGCTAAATTTACCCAGTTTTAGTGCATTTATAAGGCCTTTAAAACAATAGCAATGATTGTTTTGGACGTTTTAGGTTATTTTAATCGAAATAAACAAAACAGTTATGCAGCTTTAAGCTCCTATAATGAAACAATTGTGCATGTTATGATTAAGGCATGAAACTTCTACCATTATTAGCAAATATCCTAATCTTTATTTTAAATTGTGGAGGTAAGCAAGATTTGACACCTGGTGACCTCTAGAGGTCATCGACATCAAAAGGTCGAAATACTCAGCAAAAAGTGGTGAACATTGTGTATTACCATATCTATAAACTATTTTTGTATTCCAGAAATATGTCAATTGCTCAAGGAGACTACTATTTATGATAATAATAACACCAAAGTCATAGCAAAGTTACATCAAGGTCATTTCAAGGTCAAAACAACAAAAAATGTGAAAATATCCACTTTTTATCAAATTCAACACGGTTAGTGGTGCAATAAACTATTACAAAGACTGATTTTAAGACATTATTGGTCAGACATATTGTCCACACACATTTTCAAGAAATTGAGGGCAGTGTCAACCCTGGGAGGGGTATATCACAGCCTTATTCCCCTTATTACACTCATTTCTCAATGTTTATTTGAACAAGCAAAATTGCAGCGTGCAGCAGTGTGAAACATCAGCTTGGGCTCGCATGGCAAAATATCGATAGATAATTGGATATGAAGGATAGCATGGTTTGGAATTGTGTTTTACTGGGGTACCGTCTGAAAACAACGTACATGTCATACCAAGGTCACTTGGAGGTCAAACTGGCAAAAATCCTTAAAATATATACCTTTACTTACTTACAAACCCGTTGACCTCTTGAAATTCAGCACTTATTTTCAGAATATTTATCAGATATATAATAAAATTTGGGTGATAGTGACAACACACAGTCATTATAGTCCCAATATATTATATGAAAACACACACCATTGAAATGTTCTTAACTTGACCTTGGAAGCCCAATTTCAGGAAGCCGAAGGGCGCTCTCTTTGTATGTCAACTGTAGCCATCTTGTACATCGATTAGTTTATACTAGAGTGAGAGGCAACGTTAATCAGTATTTTACAAATATACAGCGATATGATGTTATTCACAGTGTTATAATCCAATTAAATACTAGTATGTTTTCGTGGTATCGTGACTAGGGCTATACCACACATTTAAACCAATATGTATCTATTTCGCTTATGAAGGCACCATTCAATTACTAGGGGGGGGTGAATTGAAAAAAATATTTTTTTCACTTTCTATCTGCAGAAGTTTACTTTTTTCACACTCGAACAATATATTTATTTCAGTACTCAACCTTGATAACGGTCCAGTATCTCGTTATATCGATTAACTATTTCGTTGTGACGGTTTATAACAAAATATTACACCGTTATAACGAAATACTAGACCGTCATAAAAGGATAGTAGACCGTTATAACGGATTAGTAGACCGTTATAACGGATTAGCAAGCCGCTATAACGGATAAGCAGACCTCTATAACGGATTGGTAGATCACTATAACGGATAGGTAGGCTGTTATAACGGATAAGCATGCCGTTATATTCGATTAGTAGGGCGTTATAACTGATTAGTGGGCCGTTATAGCGAATAATTAGACTGTTATAACGGATTGGTAGGCCACTATAACGGATTAGTAGACGGTTATAACGGATTAGCAGGCCGTTTCAACGGATTAGTAGGCCGTTATAACAAATTAGTAGGCCGTTATTACGGATTGGCGGGCCGTTATAAATGATTTGTGAGCCGCTATAACTGATTAGCAGACCATTATAACAGATTAGTAGACCGTTATGACGGATTAGTAGACCGTCATAACGGATTAGTAGGCCGTTATAACGGATTGGTAGGCCGTTATAACGGATTAGTAGGCCACTATAACGGATTGGTAGGCCGCTATAACGGATTAGTAGGCCGCTATAACGGAATTATAGACCGTTATAACGGATTAGTAGACCATCATAACGGATTAATAGGCCGTTATAACGGATTAGTAGGCCGTTATAACGGATTAGTAGGCCGTTATAACGGATTGGTAGGCCGTTATAATGGATTGGTAGACCGTTATTACGGACTGGTAGACCATCATAACGGATTAATAGGCCGTTATAACGGATTAGTAGGCCGTTATAACGGATTAGTAGGCCGTTATAACGGATTGGTAGCCCGTTATTACGGACTGGTAGACCGTTATTACGGGCTGGTAGACCATCATACCGGATTGGTAGGCCGTTATAACGGATTGGTAGGCCGTTATAATGGATTGGTAGACCGTTATTACGGACTGGTAGACCATCATAACGGATTAGTGGGCCGTTATAACGGATTAGTAGGCCGTTATAACGGATTGGTAGGCCGTTATAGCAGGTTGGTAGACTATTATAACGGATTAGTAGGCCGTTATAACGGATTGGTGGGCCGTTATAACGGATTGGTAGGCCGTTATAACGGATTAGTAGGCCGTTATAACTGATTAGTAGACCGCTATGACGGATTAGTAGACCGTTATAACGGATTAGTAGGCCGTTATAACTGATTAGTAGGCCGTTATAACGGATTGGTAGGCCGTTATAACGGATTAGGAGGCGGCTATAACGAATTGGTAGACCGTTATAACGGATTAGTAGGCCGCTATGACGGATTAGTAGACCGCTATAACGAGATTCTAGACTGCTATAGCGAAATACTAGACCGCGATGTAAATACTAGACCATTGTTGCGAAATAGTATACCGTTGTAACGAAATACTAGCCAGTTTTAACGCAATAATAGACCGTTGTATTGTAATAATGCACCGTTATAGCGGGATAATAGACTGTTATAACGGATTAGTAGACCGTTTTAACGGATAAGTAGACCGTTATAACGAAATAATGTAATATTATCACGAAATAATAGACCGTTATGACGGAATAGTAGGCTGTTATAATGGATTAGTATGTCGTTATAACGAAATACTAGACCGTTATAAATAAATAGAAAACCTACGTTATAACGGAACAGTAGCTCGTTATAACAGATTAGTAAACCGTTATAACGAAATACCATACCGCTGAAGCGAAATACTAGACCGTTATAACGGAATAGTATATGCAAAGTAGTTAATATTATATGTCCTATTTCATGCCTGTGATAGGGTTAGTCTAGTAAAAATGCAACTGTTGCCGACAAGTCATGGAAAAGCGCCTTGTCCTAATAGAAAATAATGCAGTCTATCCAGTATGAATTGGATTGAATACCGAACGATGGAATAATCGGTTCGATATATAACATGGTGACAGGGTCTTAATTTAACGAGAAAACGAGAAGTCATGACATCGATATTTTGCCATGCTTTTTGAAAAATTAATGCAGCCTAGAAATTAATTCTAGTATCTGGTATGTTTAAAAAATCACCTGCTAATCTCCATATCGTGGAGAATTGGATTGTGAAATTTGACTAATTTCCTACAAAGTTTGAGATTTTCGCGGCGCAATAAATTATGAAGTTCATTTCTAAATTTTAGTGAAATCTTGAACAAATTGCCTATACATCTCCATATCGTTGGGAAAGTGAGTGTAAGATTTGGATAATTTCTGAAGGTTTTTCGTTTTTGTACCCACAAAAAATTATAAAGATATATTTTGCATTTTGGTAGCATGTTTAATAACTCACTTGCACATCCCCACGTTGTTGAGAATGTGATTTAAAATTTTAAAAAATGACCACTAGTTTTTTAGTTATTGCACCCACAAAAATTAAGTACCGTCTGATGCCTCACGCTTGATATATCCCACCTTGATATATCCCACCGCGACTAAAATCCCCCTTCCCCCACAGTCGTGGGATATAAACATGCTCGCCACTTCTATTAGGATATTAGGCCATATGGTCACGCTAAGAATATATAAACAATTCAACGTTCGAATCGAGCAGTTATAATCAGTATAAACGGCCGTCATTTTTTCTGAATGTATGTGGTCTTCTAACAACTTCCAGCTACCTGGAACATTAGACTGGAGAGACTAGATAAAGGTGATGGCATCAACGCTATGCCAATGGCTCACATGGCTTACAATATGCATCTGTCTACAGTCCGCCTATAGATAATAATGTGGTCCCAAATTAGAAGACACTGCTTTGTTGACCAAATTTATTGAGGGAGACATAATTGCTACATGGAGGCTATCAAATGTATAACCAATGGGCCTAAAATCAATCTTTAAATTATCATATATGGCTCACCTGCATAAAGTTAAGTTGATGTAGATAGATGTGCCTCAAGACAAATTGTATACATGCCACCAGAAATTGGAACAGCTCTGAAGAAGACATGTGCTCTTGGTAACAGTTTTTGCCAGTTTGACCTTGACATGACCTTCAAATTGATTTCGGATGGTACTCCAGTAAAACACAACTCCACTCGATGTCAAACTTCATATCCCAATTGTTTATCAATATTTTGCTATGGGAGCCCAAGCTAATGTTTTACAGTGAGGCATAATTGTAATTTGGCCCGTTCAACTTAATATTGAGGAAGGAGCGTAATAAGTGGAATACCTAGGAGAGCCTCCCCCCTCCCAAGGTTGATACTGCCCTTAATATCCTCAAATGTGTGTGGAAAATACATAGGACGAAGAATATGTCAAAACCAGTCCTTTGCAATAATTGACTGCACAACAACAGGTTAGAAATTGATAAAAAGTGAAAATTTTAACTATTTTCTGCCACTTTGACCTTTAAATGACCTTGGTGTGACCTTGACATGACCTTGGTGTTATTTTTATGATTCAAAACAGTATCTTCGAGTATTTGACACACTTTTGGGCCATAGAAACAAATCATAGATATTGTAATATACAAGTTTCACTACTTATTTGCTTTTCCAGTGAATATTTTGACCTTTCGAGGTCAATGACCTCTAGAGGTCATCAGAAGTCAAATCCAGTTTACCTCCACATCTGAAAATGACCCTTAGGATATGTTCTACAGGTGGTAGAAATTTCATGCTTTAATCATAAAATGCACAATAGGTTACCTTATCTACTATACTATACGGCTGAGGGGTCCTGCCATCAATTGATGGCCATTTTTAGAGTAGTTTTGCCACAACTCGCGGCAGTTGCAGAATAGGGCTGCATGTGTAGTGGATGTAGTGCCTGTGTTTTATGAGTCATCCACATATTCTGGATGGACTTCTGACACTGGTCCTTGCAATGGAACATGGTCCTTGTGCAATACAAGCTCTTAGTGATTGATTGAGTAAGCTCGACACAGGAGTAATGTCATGGCACGACCAGGGCACCCTGGTGACGTCACTGCTGTGGGACTCAGCATGGGGTTTAGCATCAGCTAGATGTTGTTAGATGTTGTTAGATGTCCGCGCCTGAATAGACAGGGTGTGACCGAGAGCAGAGCCTAGGAAAATGGGACTTTGTCCGTATCCCATACCTGAAGGTGTTAAAAGAATGACCTTGATTGAGCTGTCCATAAAGATGCCAAAAACTGCACCAGCGAAAACGTGTGGGCCTGCAGTCCACACTGAAGTGCTTCATTTTTCAAGAGGAGAAAAATAGAGATTTAATGCAGAGGCCTACCAATTCTCCTTCTACAAAGAAAATATGATTTAACAGACACAACCTCAGATAGCTCAGACGTTCTGAACTGAAATGTTATTGTGCATAAATCGAGCCGACAGTTCTCACCAATAATAATTATTGCCCAGGCTCTTGAGATGGTCACTGGTCCTGAAGTCAGATGCTTGATCACGCAGTATGAGACAGCTTGCATAACAAAAGAAGGTACTGAACATGCCATGCAGACATCATGAGCACCAAGTCACCAAGGAGCTCAAAAACATTTGAAGAATATGCCACATTTGATGTTCTCTCCACAATACAATCACACTCTGCCAAGCACAATAGGACGGACATTGTGTTCAACGTATACAGGTCAAATAATGTGAAAATTGACGCCAAGTCAACTTAAGCGAAGACGTTAGTGAGATGAAGGGTGTCGAACAAGTGCAAAATTCCATCCAACTTGCACATTTTTTTTTCAGAAATAGTGAGAGAATATGATCATTGATCAAAAGATGATCAAAAGAAAATTTCCCCAGCTGCCACATGATCGACCTAGATGAATTTTCCCTCTGTACTCACGAGGAGGCGGACACGATGATCTTTGTATATATCAAACATGCGACAAAAGGAGGAAACCTTGAGGGAGTTCTGATGGCAAAAGCTAGTGAAACTGACATTATTTGCATAGCAGTCAGTCAGTATGATGTCAGCTCTCCGAGAAACTGGTCTACATTAGCTGTGAATTGCGTGTGGACAAGCCAGCACTGGAGATGGATTCCCGTCCACAGCTGTGCATCTACAGAAGAGCAATAAGATTCACGCCTTCACCAATCACGGGATTTGATGTAGTGTCTACTTTCTGCGACAAAGGAAAGAAGCTATGATGTATCTGATGAGATAACTGATGTCTTCCACAAATTGAGTCAGTTCCCATCAACAGTACTTGACGATGACATGGCGATATTATGTTGGTTTGCGTCCGTTTGCGTCGATGATTCAAGACTGGAGATGTTTGTAAGGAGCTGTCAACAGACGGGCATCATAAGGAGTCAACAGTAATCCAGCCAGACGCAGCGTGTTTTGCAGACTAGGTATGGACGAAGAAGACGATATTTGGTAGATCTTCTGGAGAGACTGCAAGGGCAACTATTGACGTTAGGGTTGACGTTGAGATCTTGTAATCTGACTGAAACTGTTATGTTCATTACTGCATTACCGGGTCAGATGCTGACCCCACAAGTATATTACTTCCAAGTATTTTTATTTCAAAGCATGTCTAGTCTATGCTGGTTCTGCCTTAGATCGAGACTATCGAGATTTCATGTAACCAATATGATGTACTTTAACTCTTTGTCGCATATTTTGTAAAATAAGCTTTTACTAAATTCCGGAGGTCGAAATTCAGATTCTGCATGGTAAAAAATGTATGATTTGATACCAAGATCATTAAAATCGCACAATCTTGGAGAAAACTATCAAGAAAGTGATTTTCATGCTGAAAAGGCCGCCATCACTTTCTGGAATATTGTTGTGCATAATTCGAGCAGACAGTTTTCACCAATATGTTTTTTACGCTTTCAGCCTCGGCGATTTTGTGAATAATCGTAGTCAGAAAATTGATCACGAGCCACATTAAATGCCTTTTCTAACCTTACCAGACCCATAAAATGGCCTTGACCTTTGACCTTAATCTCCAATAAATTATTCTTATGTCATATGTGTACTGATGGCTTTGGTTTGATGGAAATCGACTCAATTATCATAAAAGTTGAACAAATATGCCATTTTTAGATTTGGGTTTAGCGATTGGCGATTTAAAAATTGCCACTGGGTGAAATTTAGTACTCCCGGTGGAAATGATGACTCTAGTCTCTGCTGAACACAAATCAATCAAAATATAAACTTCTGTATGAATTTCCAGGTTAGGTTAAAATTTGCCAATATTCTGCCTGACTATATAGATATAGTGACGTTAAGCATCGAATCAATTATTTTCCTAAATTAAAAGTGTGTCTACATTGTTCTTGTTTCATTACGTGAGTGCTGTTTCTATGTTAAAGGCTTTTTGCAAAGATCCCAACAAACATGTAGGGTTGAGCAGTAAATATTATCATATTTGCTGAAATAGCTGGAAATTGTACAGAGTTTTGTTTGTTCGTATCAGATTTTTGTCATAGGGGTTGTTCATATACATTGCTCCCAACTGTTCAAATGCATGGAGTGCGTAGTATTTTCTATGGTATCGTGCACTATAAAGAATCCTTGGAGCAACTTGACAAGTAGGGCACAGTCCCAACTTTGGGATTTCTATTGTCACAATATTGCCATGATTGAGCTGGAAATGACGTAAAGCAATATTTACTCACTCACATGCTATGTTACTTGTGTTTGCTGTACATGTTCTGTTACTTGTGTTTGCTGTACATGTTCTGTTACTTGTGTTTGCTGTACATGTTCTGTTACTTGTGTTTGCTGTACATGTTCTGTTACTTGTGTTTGCTGTGCATGTTCTGTTACTTGTGTTTGCTGTATATGTTCTGTTACCTGTGCTTGCTGTACATGTTCTGTTACTTGTGTTTGCTGTACAAGTTATGTTACTTGTGTTTGCTGTACATGTTCTGTTACCTGTGCTTGCTGTACATGTTCTGTTACTTGTGTTTGCTGTACATGTTCTGCTACTTGTGTTTGCTGTACATAATATGTTACTTGTGTTTGCTGTACATGTTCTGTTACTTGTGTTTGCTGTACATGTTCTGTTACCTGTGTTTGCTGTACATGTTCTGTTACTTGTGTTTGCTGTACATGTTCTGTTACTTGTGTTTGCTGTACATGTTCTGTTACTTGTGTTTGCTGTATATGTTCTGTTACCTGTGCTTGCTGTACATGTTCTGTTACTTGTGTTTGCTGTACATGTTCTGTTACTTGTGTTTGCTATACATGTTCTGTTACCTGTGCTTGCTGTACATGTCCTGTTACTTGTGTTTGCTGTACATGTTCTGTTACTTGTGTTTGCTGTACATGTTATGTTACCTGTGCTTGCTGTACATGTTCTGTTACTTGTGTTTGCTGTTCATGTTCTGCTACTTGTGTTTGCTGTACATGTTATGTTACTTGTGTTTGCTGTACATGTTCTGTTACTTGTGTTTGCTGTACATGTTCTGTTACTTGTGTTTGCTGTACATGTTCTGTTACTTGTGTTTGCTGTACATGTTCTGTTACTTGTGTTTGCTGTACATGTTCTGCTACTTGTGTTTGCTGTACATGTTCTGCTACTTGTGTACTGTACATGTTATGGTACTTGTGTTTGCTGCACATGTTCTGTTACTTGTGTTTGCTGTACATGTTCTGTTAATTGTGCTTGCTGTACATGTTCTGTTACTTGTGTTTGCTGTACATGTTCTGTTACTTGTGTTTACTGTACATGTTCTGTTTCTTGTGTTTGCTATACATGTTCTGTTACTTGTGTTTGCTGTACATTATTTGCGTCAGGTCTTTGTGAGTTGATGGGTAGGCTGGGCATTGGTGGAGGCGAGTGTACAATGGATGATCATGACCATGACGATGATGATGACAATCAAGCTGATCATGATGATCACGATCACCGGAAGCGGAGAGAAGCTGGTCACCTGATTCAGAAAAGACAGGCCGACATGGCTACTATTGAGGTCAGTGTGCATGTTCACAGTCATAAAGAATTTACAACATACAGTCTCAATTAATTTAAAAAATAAGCATTAAGGAATATTTTCTTTAATCAATTAATTTTTTCAAATGAAAAAAATAATATTCACAGTTCTAGACAATAATTCATGTTTTGTTAGTTTTTAAAACATTCGACATTTGATGTGTTGTTATTGTTTTATTGTTGCTGATGTTTCTGATGTTTACCATTGTTTAATATTTAATATTTATCGATGTTTTGTTATTCTTTGGTGTTGAGTCGCTGACGATGCTGTGTTAGGATTTCCAGTGTTTAACAGGAGTTGATGTTTTCTGTGATGATTTTAAATGTGTCTCCTTGATAATGTTTAATTTAATTTTTCCGTTACTTGTTACTGCTTCCAGATTTAAACTATTGATGATGTTTATTTGTTCTAGTGTTCAACAGTTGATGATATTTTGCACATCCAGGAATAAATCTATTGATGATGTTTATTGATGTTTACAGTGCTTCACACTTGATGTTTTTAATGTTTAGCAGTTGATGATGTTTATAGTTTCTAATGTTTAACAGTTGATGATGTTTATTGTTTCTAATGTTTAACAGTTGATGATGTTTATCGTTTCTAATGTTTAACAGTGGATGATGTTTATTTCTTCAAGTGTTCAGGCTACCAGTCGATGACGTTTATTATTTCTAGTGTTTACTACTTGATGATGTTTATTGTTTCTAGTGTTTAACAGTTGATGATGTTCATTGTCCACATTGTTTAGTTGATGATGTTTATTGTTTACAGTGTTTACCAGTTGATGATGTTTATTGTTTCTAGTGTTTAACAGTTGATGATGTTTATTGTCCAGATTGTTTACGAGTTGATGATATTTATTGTTTCTAGTGTTTAATATTTGATGATTGTATTGTTTCTAGGGTTTAACAGTTGATGATGGTTATTTTTACATTTTTTAACAGTTGATGATGTTTAATATTTCTAGTGTTTACCAGTTAATGATGTGTATTGTTTCTAGTGTTTAACAGCTGATGATGTTCTGAGCATCTATCAGATCACATCCCAAGGAATACCACCGCTCAATTAACAGTTATTATGGTTTGTTATTGTTTCAAGTGTTTAACTCTTTTTTCAAGATGCATTAAATGATTATTTTGCATCTCTGCCATGAGGAAAACCAATACAGCTATGTTTACAAAATATCACGCCAATGTTTGGCTAAAACACTCAAACAAACTAAAGCCGGGTCTCGGAGTACGGGAACTCTTTTTATGGTTGTTTCTATTATTTATCTGTTAATTATGATTTGTTATTGTTTCCAGTGTTTAACAGTTGATGATATTCTCAGCATCTATCAGATCACATCCCCGAGAATAACACAGAGTGATGTTGAGAGATTATGCCCTGCTTTACTTGAGCAACATCTGTCAGGTACCTGTGCTGCAGAAGAAGAAATGAAAAAGACAGAAGGACCTACAAGGGCAGAGAGTAAGTATATTCTTCCTCTCTAGTGTTGGTTCTATATCAGCAAAAACAAGACATTGACGCAATGCTGATTAAATGTTGGGCCAGTGTCGTAGACGGTTTTGAAATCTCAAGTCATATATCATCATGCCAATACCAGATGTAATGAAATTAAACGAATCCGGCTTTAAGCAGCTTTTGTGCACATACAGGCTAAATTAGGCCAGGAAAACCTCCTGGGGATGGTGAGATGAGTGAGATGACACTGCCATTCAGACACAGGATTCGAATTTCACACCCTGTCGGTCTAAGGCCGAGCACGCTACCTCTCGGTCAAGGAGGCTCCCCACAATATTGAGTTTTACAAGTGGATGGGGAAGAAACAATTGTTTCTTTCAAACCGCAGCGATCGGGAAACGAACCCTAAACTCGAGCGTGAAAGGCAATGGTGCTAACCACTACCCTAGCCAATATAAGCTACTTACTATATGACATATATTGGCATCAGCCTATATCACACTCTTGATCTAGTTTGAACCAAAACTATCTCTGCTATGTAATGTATGACTTGATAATGGGGAAAAATAAAATGTTGTTCTTTTTTTGTCCTCTGCATGGGAAATTACAGCATTCATCCAATGAATAATGTGTTCCCATATAGGCTCACACCTCATTAAACCTTTGAGTGTGGGGATCGACATTAGACGTCAGAATCTGATGTCTATGGTGTCTACAGACGTCACATTTTGACAACTAAAGTTGATCCCCGCACTGAAATAATAATAAAAAAGCACAATGGTGATAGACCAATAACATAGGTATCCAAATGAAGCAGAACGAGCTAAGTGAGACATTCACGGTGATTTCAAATTGAAAGAGCCATTGTCTTCATAGTTTATACAAAAATATATTTCACTAAGAGCAATAAACATACGTATTTCTCATACCACAGTCAAATGAACACCGTTTGTGTATCTGATCTCTGTTTCAGGGTATGGTTACAGCACCGTGGCTGTAGCATTCATCACACTTTGTGCCATCTTCGGGATTTTGCTAATTCTGTGCAAAAATCGTTCTGGCATAAAAGATAACCTCATGGCATGTTTGATCGCTCTGGCTGTAGGCACCCTGGCAACAGACGCCATCCTGCATCTAATACCTGCGGTAAGTTATCATGCAGCCCTCCACCAGAGGTAAGCTACCGTGTATCTCTATAGTACAGGGCATTATGGAATGTCTGCAAGCGTTGGCTGCTGCATCCTGACTGCAGATGTCATTCTCCATCTAATACAACAGGTAAGCTACCCATAAGGGCGTACACATAATTCCAGAGGTTAACTGTCATGCTTCCCGCCACTTGAGGCAAGCTCTATGGTTCAGGGCATCATGGTCTTATCTCTCTGGCTGTAGACACTCTACACGCTGCCACGCTGCATTCCTTCACCTGATGTATGCTCCATAGAAATGTATGTTCTGTGGTATGCTCCATGACACAAGGCATCAGTGTACAAGACTTATCATAACATTTATGGTTGATCTGAACTCTCAAAGGTTATTAGTTACCCTTCGACCATTCAATGTATCATGTTTGATGTGGCAAGCTCAATATGGTACAAAACAGCATTGCTTGTCTGATCGCTCTATGGGCACCTCCACTGGCGATGTATAGGCCTCCATGTAATGCAGAGCTATACCGTGCTCTTACCAGTCTTTCTTACTCGTCTAAATCAAGGGAGCAATCATTTTTATTTATGTACTGCCAATGTTGACTTAATATAGGGCCAGCATCAGATGAGTGTAGCATGTTGCTAGGTGTAAAGGGTTTGGTTAAAATGAGGATTTTAAATAAATCTGAAATGGCGGGACTCATAACATTTAGGGATACATTATTTTAACAAAAAGAAGTCATGCAATAAATTACTATATTACAATAAGTGCAATTCAAAGTATGTGACCCATTATATTTTTTTTCTACAATTATATTATGGTATTTTTTAATCAAATCAATCCATATTAATCCTATTAATGACCCTCTACTACTTTTTGTATGTATTATAGGGTCACTAATAAGATCGCCTTTTGGTGTACTGCACTTTGAGCTTTTGAAGTAATCAATGAAACTTCGCCAAATTTACAGGGCAGTTGCCGTAATACCAGACGATGGTGCCTGCAAAATTACGTGGAAAACGGTTGAGAATTGACGTCTGAATTGACGTCTAAATGAATAACTTTTAAAAAAACTCAAGCAAATTTCACACTAATCTCATTAATAACTTTTAAAGTAATCAATGAAACTTTGCCACATTTACAGGGCAGTTGCCGTAATACCAGCCGATGATGCCTGCAAAATAACATGGAAAACGGTGGAGAATTAACGTCTGAATTGACGTCTAAATGAATAACTTTTGAAATACTCAATCAAATTTCACACTAATCTCTTTAATAACTTTTGAAGTATTCTATGAAACGTTGCCAAATTCACAGGGCAGTTGCCGTAATACCAGCCGATGATGCCTGCAAAATTACATGAAAAACGGTTGAGAATTGACGTCTGAATTGACGTCTAAATGAATAACTGTTAAAAATACTCACGCAAATTTCACACTAATCTCATTAATAACTTTTTAAGTAATCAAAAAAACTGCACTTTGTACTTCAAGATTGCTACCATGATACTTGATGGCAGGCAAAAAGTGGTAGCAATGATCGATTATGGCTTTCACACCCATTACCCCCCCCCCCCCACAATGTTCTTGTTCTTGTCATGTCATCTTGAAGTCTGTATCATCCAAATAACCAAATTTATTCATTTTTATATCTTAATATTAACAATCCTTTTTTATGTCAATCTATCTTTTTCATATTTTTATAGCAGAAGCCATCAGCTAACATTTCAATTTTTTTTTGTGTGATAATTTCATGGTATGGTTTTTCCATATATTGTACAACATCAGGTGCGTCTTTAAATTTTGGTGATAATGGCAGATATTGATATTGACTGATTTACTCCCCTCTGCCAGTAACCCTCTATAGGGACCCTCATTTTGACACAGAGAAAAATTTGCATTTTATGTCAAACTTCCGAGACTGTTAATATAAGACGGGCGCCAGTTTATCTGTACTAATGAATGACTCTAAAATTACATATGACATGATAATGCACTTACTCATGATAATTACACAAAATATGAAATTATCACTGGGTGATATCTCAATTTCTGGCCACAAAAAAATTGCAATAATAATGCTATATATAGTTTTGTCACAGGCTTATGATTTACACTCATTGAGTAATAATGATTGTCAAATAATAATGATTGTCAAAGGTTTATGGGAAGACAACCATAAAGTAATTAAGCTAAGCCCCCTAAATGTTTCTCAGGTGCCTATAGCTTACATGGTTTTCTCACAGGATTATGGCGTAAATTCATGAAGTAATAATTCTGTATGATTTGTTATATGTTTATGGTTTACATTTACAAAGTAATAATGAATAATGTTTTTCAACAAAAGTATTGTTTACATTCATGAATAATAATGCTTTTTGTTTTTCACAGGCCTATTGTCATGAAAAAATAATGCTGTATGTTTTTTTTCTCAGGCTTTTGGTTTACATTCACACGGGGCTCCGGGTGAAGACGATGGTCACGATCACGGTGATGACGGAATAAAACTCGGTGATTATGCTCAGAAAGGACTTCTTATACTGGCAGGTAAAATCTGACATGTTTTATTATAGCTACATTAACGAGTAAGTCAGCTTATCTTTTAAATGAACCAGCCACGCCCATAAAATGAAGGTTTAAGTGATGATTTATAGTAAATTAGTGTTAAAGCAGTTCGACAACTGAGTTAATGACTTTGATATTTTTACTTTGATACTTTGACTTTGATACAGATTGCATGTACCTGGGCAGGAGTATTGATAGGTGGCATTCATGTTTGTGTAGTTGTGGTGTTCCATGTTAAAACATTATTTTTTGTATACTGTAGATCTGATAATATTCGTGTGGTTTTGATTAGTCCTCCTCGCGAATCTCGCGATGAGCGGTACCTATCATCAAAATCAACAATTCGTGAATTCTAGACTTCGTCAAAAGTCCCAAAATCACAAATTCGCAAAAATCTAAACACGCGAAAATTACCAGATCTCCAATATATAGTTTGAATTGAGATATTGTTCTCAGCTAACTTGTCATATTGCACTGTTTATTTAATGAAATCAAATGTATTCATATGTAGTGTGAAGGAAAAATAAATATATATTTATTTACATCAAATTAATATAATATATACCATCGACTATTACTTAAGTCATTTATTCTATGGCGGTAGTTATTGATAACATAGTAATTTAAACTGACATACTGACTTATTTGTCCAATCAACAACTGTCACAAAAGACAAACAACATTACAACATCCTAAGAAACTTGTTGTTTAAATATTTTATTATGTTAAAATATATGGATTCCCTAATACGTTTGCTCATGCATTACACACTCCCTCGCCAGCAAATTTAATTTGCACAAATTCATTAGCTGACACATTCTCTCACTCACTCACTGCTACTAACCATGACACGAACACAAACATCACCACACTCACTGATACATTCACTTACTAAGCCACATCTTCTGAGACACCCAGAGACTGACCCTAATACGTCCGCTAGCCCACTCATCCGCTCACTCACTCACCAGCTCACTCACTCATGCAATCACTTATTCAGTCCCTATCTTCCCTGTACAGCTTTCTACGCGATGTATCTTCTGGAGGTGGTGATGAAGAAGCTAGGTGACCCACAATTACGTGCTCACGTATGTTTTCACTGATCATTCACGATTTCTATTTATCAAGGGCATAGGCAAGTGTTCTCAAAGTGATGCCTATCTAGACCAATAACATATCTAAGACCTGTGTGCATCACTTTGGGAATACCTGCACGAAGCTCTAATGTTGCTATTCAACTGTCTCTTAGACTTTTTGAATTCATAGTAATCGCCACTTTGATCTGTTATTACTGTTCATCCAAATTGATAACATTGACGCCTACAACCATTTTTCATTCCGATAAACAATAGTCAATGAATGCACTTTATAGCATGTAGACAGTTGTGTACCGATTTGTCTAAGTTACTAGCACGAATGAGTTACTGTACTTGTATTAAAAATTATTTTAGAAGGTAATAAAATGAATTAATTTATCGTTACGTTATAGGCCTAATGCTTCCATTGTAACATACATATGATTTCCTAATTAAATTTATAGGATATAAGTAAGTTAAATTAGTTAGATATCCTAAATTGAGTTATTATGTAAATTTTAATATAATTATATTGCGTTTATGATTCTTTAACTGTATTGATGTGATATATTTTAGGCACGTCACAGTGACATAGAAGCATCAAAAATAAATGAAGATTCGTTCAACGAAACTAAGGTACTACCAGATTATAATAATTTATGAGGGCAGTGGGGTGTAAGATGCCACCCAGTACTTGTAGTGGCGGCCGTGACAAAGTTTTATATGCACTTCAATTATTGGATGTTAATTCGACTATATTAGCCTGACAATAATCGAGTTTACCAAGCAGACGCAAATAGCATAGAAATGACAGATATTTTTTAATTTATACTATAATAATGTCCTTATTACTATGTATTCTAATCAAGATGCTGCATAAATGAATTTCCTTTCTGCATAGCAGAATAACCGTGGCTCGCAATCCCTTGGCATGCCTTGTATCTAACACAAATTGCAATATAGGCTGATTTGCTGATTTTTAAATGTCCTATTATTATTTGCGCATAATTACTTTTGATGTGATGAGAACCGAAAATTCAAACGAAATCCAAAAATATTCTAGAAACTGATAAACATGGTCATTCTACATAATAGAAGTGTCACAGAAATGTTATTAAACCTTAGATTTTGTTACATATCGGAATATATTCTGTCAATATAAAAATATTTACATGCAGATGCATTGTCCTGAGAGTCCCCAATAAACGGCATCTATCGAATGCTTATGCCTCGTTACTCGTTACTTTCCTGATTTCGATAAAATGGTATCAAAATGATATATATAGTATATAATCCCAAGCCTGTTGGAAATCGTCACATTTTCAAAAAAAGATCGTAACTCTCTTAGTATTGTTTTAATGATATGTGCGCTCGACTTTGTGTGATGCGACCTTATGACATATTTCACTTTGAAATTGTTCAGCATGTCATATGGACGATGCGTTATTATATCAACCCGTGCTATGTGTATCATTTCAGATGAATGATCACATAGATTCATCTACTGGCATCGAGGTGACTGAGAAGACGTCTGGCAATCAAACCTGTTGTGAGTCTTTTACCTCTTATAGCGCTGAGATGAACTATGGAGATCCAGACAAGGGTTTTTCAATTTGAATTCATCACAAATGTCTTTGTTAGATCTTTCTGATTCATTTGAATTCCCATGTTGGTCTACGGCTATTACTAATATTTTATTGCGAGGACCCCCAGCAGACGCAAGCCGTTGAATCAACGTTGGTTTAACGTTGGTCCACCGTCTACGACGCTGGACCAACGCTAAACCAACATTGATTCAACGTTTTGCTGAGCCGTCTTTATACGTCAGAATCTGACTATCAATTGCTCAAATGCTCAATGGATGTAATCATAGAAAAATAGTGTAGCTGCTAGGCCTATCCATCTTCTGTAGTGACGGAACATTTTTCGAAGGTGGGGGAGGCGGTTGCGTGCATGGGACCTCTCTCCAACACCAGCGCGATTATTATTGATGACAACAACATCACTCCATCTCCCTCAGCTCGCAACCTTGGTGCCATTTTTGATAAACATTCGACTATGGAGGTGCATGTTAAAAGTGTTTGCCCCTCTTCTTTCTTCTGCCGGCACAACATCAGCAGCATCCGAAGAGTGCTGGATATGAAGACAGCTGTCATCATTGTCCCTAGTCATTTCCTGACTTGACTACTGCAACTCTCTGCTATGTGGACTTCCATGAAGAGGTTGCAGAGGGGGGGGGGGGGCAAAATGCAGCAGCTAGAGTGATAGCTAAAGCCGACAGAAAGGACCATATCTTATCAATTCTCTTCATCGGCTACCAGTCAAATTTCGCACAAATTATAAGGTCATGCTACTGATATATTG